>JAQGAF010001365.1:0-31797 GCA_034687865.1 Kryphioiulus occultus | reverse complement strand
GGTTTCCTGGAGATTGTAATTGAAATCTGAACGAAGTAAATCGCGAATAAAAAACTTCTCTGCAAATATAGACAATAGTTCTATCAATCTGATACTAAAGTACGTACTGCTGAATAACTGGTAAGATAATCTTTTATTTTTTTAAGTGTTTTAAAAAACGTAGTATAAAGGAAAATTTCTTGCCGTGAGAATCTTAACTTTTCCCTGCCCCGGCCTATCCGTCTTCACCTTAATCTACTGGTTCTGTTATTGTTCGTTAGTGGTTTTAGGACCAATCTTCAGAGTAAAACGTTGAATGAATTGCTGCGTCAAGGATTGATAAGTCCCTCTGGACTGAAATTGAAATTACGAAATTATTTCCGGTATAGGATGTCATGGTTAAGGTCAAGTCCCAATGGTATATATATACTTCGGAAAAATGATAGCTGCCGCTAGTAAAGCGTACCATATATTTCGGTTATAAATGTATACATATCTTTTGGTCACATATCTTTTAAGCGACTTTTGTAGTACATGTACATGTACACTGTTATACATGTACAGTACATGCACAATTCTTATACTGTATGTTGGTAATTGTTGGTTCAGGTTTGCATTGGTTCTTACCAGTGTTCGTGCTAGACTGCTCGAACCATCTGGGCGAAGCGAAATGTTTTGTAGAAATTAACACCATGGAATAGGGCGTAAAGGTGCGTTTACACCTTGGTTTACACTATCAAAAACATTGTTATATAACAACTTAATTTTTAACTTTGTTGAGCAACTTGTTATACATGTATAACACCCACTCGATTACGTGGGTCATCAATTATGCAAGATGGTAAATAACATTTTTCTTCTCATTTTCAAACAAATTGTATAACTTTGCAATGTTTTGTTATGTAGTGTAAACGCACCTTTAAAGTGTTCTTATCTTGAAAACACTTGTAATCCTGCAAGTAATGGACTAAACGGTGTGATTTCCCTTAACAATTCATGCTTTTAAAATGTTAAGTGCATACATTGGGCGTATTAACGTAACCGTCACCCTTGCAGTTTCTACAGTATATATAGAGTACCGTAAAATTCTGTATTGCATTACATGTATATATTTTATTTCATCGTCTTGTTTTAGCATATACACTGTAATAAGACGTTTGCATGGTTGCCACCAACACGGACTGGTCGCGCTTTATGAATGTGTGATTAAATCGTTTGATGGTAGGAACTAAAGTGATTTCTGGCCACATTTTCAAAACTGATTTCGTAGCCAGGGATCGCTAGGGATTTTAGGTAACTGCGAACTCCTTAATTGACAGCACTGCTACAGCGCATTAATACAGAGTGAATTAAATAATTCAGGAAGTTTTGAACAGAAGATAAATAGAGAAGGGGATTCCTCCCCGGCCTAATCTTTGTTAAAAAATGGGATGTTAGCCATGGGAATGTTTCATCGTAATGGAAAAAACACGTAAGCAATCGTGCGAAAATAATTGAATCACTTGATGATGTTAAAATATTGGAATACGACTTATAAAACCGCTGTCTGATCAGGGATGTCCATGCTCCTATAATTTTATGTAAATCTTCTCCACCCTCATGTCCAAACGATCATCATCGATCTGATCTGATTCATATTCACTATATCAAGTCAGCTGGTAAACCGTTGCAAATTTTCATTGCTGATACGCTGAAGCTACTTATACCTGAAGTGTGCGTCAAAGTTACAAATGATTTCAACAGACATCCTATGTTTTTGTTCAGTGTATCCAAATTCTACTAGCAAACTAGTTTCGTATAGGCCGTCTATACATGTACTTCACGCATCCTCTGGATGATCATGCCTATATAACATGAGCCATCTGCTTTGTGGTAATGCTTGTAATAAAACCAATTTATCGGATAATCTAAGGACTTAGACGATATCTTTATTAGACAATTGAACTGGCATGTGGCCATCAATTTCCAACGTCGCTCTACCAAATGATATATTGATTAAACTGATAGACGGTATCAGTGGCATCGCATTGCAGTGCGATTGACAGTTGACAGGGTAAGCCCTCGAGGCCCAGGGATTTGCACGCACAGCTCTGGAGAATGATGCAACTTTTTCTTGATAAATTTGGTTGGAACACTGGACTGTGAGGGACTATATATAGATAAAATAAAATACGTTACATTTTGCAACACTATATGCTTCTATTACAAAAGGCTCAGATTCAACCTTACCTAATTCCAATTTCCTGTGACACCAGCTGGGCAGGAGAAGCCATTCTGATGATGTGGTGTTTAAATTGATGATATTTCAGAAAAAATGTATCCATGTACATGTATAATCGGTATTTTGCCAAGAAAATATCGCCGACAAATGCCTAAAGGATCCGCGTTCATGTAACTGAACTCTTAGAATAAAAAATGTCAAGTTATTTTTGGCTTTGCAAATTACCCAAAATCTTGAGGCGGCCAAATTTGAAAGCTGACACGCTCACAAATATGTAATCTTTTTAAAAGAAAAGAATGATATTCGAATGTATGTACCCCGTATGGTATAGTTCTCACACCATAATTATATGGTACGGTTAACTCGGTCTAAATTTTCATTCTACTGCAGTGCTAGCAATAATTTAAGAGGCAAATGCATAATTTATAAAAAATAAAGTCTGGGTAAAACAGAAACGAAGGGGAAAACCTTTTTGGCGGTAGTTCAGTATTTTTAAATATAAAAAGGAATAATAGTGTATTTCGCAGATGTTCTCTCTTGAGCGCGTACATGTCATAACCACTTAAAAACGTCAGAATTGAATGCTATATATTTTAAATAGCGAGGGGAAGTTAAAATGATTAAAAAACTCACGAGTGTTACTTTTAAGACCTGGTTCAAAGTAGATAGCCGAATGCATTCCATCTCTTGCATCACAATTGCAATAAAAATTTCGAAAGTAACTGTCACTAACTGCCAACCAACCTCTTTAATTAAACGAACGTATGTACTTATCAGCTTTGCCTGGGGAAAATAAGGTCTGCACGTTAATGATACGCTTTGTGCACCAAAGAAGTATGAAAACTTATAAGAGCACATGTGTAATTACATTTGATAAGTAAAACTTATGTTTTGTTCGCCTACTCACTTAGTTTTAATATACTGTATTTAAGGCATATTTAACATACATGTATGCCAATATTAATATATTTTACAAAATGCTGTAAATATGCATTTAGACCCTGTTGCGACAACAAAAAGTTGCTCAAAACCATATAGGTAAACCAAAGTATTGCACCTCCGAAAGTTAAGCAGTTAACCATGGGTAACCATGCATGCATGAAAAAGTTAACCGAGCTAGCATGCAGGGTTAACTATAAGGTCTGCAATCAAAATGGAGAATGAATCAGATGAAGATACATGTATGTTATTTATGGATTTTATAGATGATGTTTACCAAACAATTAACACATTGTGTGACATTACCAAGATCACATTCATCCACTCATCTATCACAAGTGTGATAAATAAGATCACATGAGCGTGATGGCAAAATCAAGGCACGTTTTACACTAAATTCGACAATAGTTTTATATCTTGTCGGTATAGGTAACCCCAGGTTATCTAACCCTTCATTTAACCTACAATCTTGCAACCTGGTGTTAGTGCATGGTTTGACTTATAATCCATGGTTGCAAGTTGGAATACATGGAATGCAAATTAGTGAATTTATGACCATATTGTATGACCTGTCAATTTCCAATACTGGTGTACTAACCATTTTCTTCTTCTATCATTTGCAGAGCGTTGTCCAGGATGGGGTCTTTGGCCACCATGAACAAGGAGAACATGTGTGAGACACTAACTGGACTGATTGGCCGCCAGGTTCGCATTTGTAAACGCAATTTGGAAGTGATGGGAAGCGTAAGTTCAGGTGCCCAAAGTGCGATCGAAGAGTGTCAGTACCAGTTTATGACGAGGCGCTGGAACTGCAGTACATTGATGGATACCCGGCTGTTTGGAAAAGTAAGCGGAGGTAGGCCTGATTGCAAAAGATTCTTCTCGTTGCTCTTTTCACCTGTTGTCTGTTGAGGGACATGGGTCGGAATGGCTGCTGCGACATTTTTGCTATTTATTCATTTCTAGTTCACTATATAGTACTCGTAGGATTTTCAATGGTGTCAATTCAGGTCAATTAGCAGCATCTTTAGCTTTGATCAAACTGTTGTCTTGGATGCTCTGACTCTTGAATATCTACATGTATAACGAATTTGAACAAATCAGAATGATCATCAAGATGCTCAACGACTCGCATCACCGTTGAATATTCTAGGGGCGTCTATGCTTTAGTCTTTGGATCATTACTGGCCAGTAGGTGTGCTATTTAGGATGCTTTAGCCGCGGTGCTGCTGTAGCATGCGTAGTACTGGGATGGGTTAGAGATTATCTATAAAAGCTATAACTGCGCTTATGTAAGGGTTTGCAGAATTGATATCGTGGTATTTGTGGTCATTTTTGGTCCGATAAATCGATTTTGCTATATCACGATTTATATTATATCTCTTTAAGCAATAGACCACCCCAAATGTGCTGAAGGCGCAACGCATCAGATTTTGTAATTTGATACATACTGTATGAGATTTCACACCTTTTTGATAAAAATCAAAGTGTGCATTGTGGTAAAAACCTAAACTCTTTTGATGAGGTAGTGAAATTCTTAAACCAGAAATTCAATTGCCCTTAGGGGCCAACCATAAAGGACGTGCTGACATTTTCATAGTTTTCATCACACCCCGATGTCCTGTCCGATTTGGAAAAACGCTTTCAAATTAAACAAGCAAGTTGTACTTCAATTTGATGAATTGCCAGAACTTCATTGGTGCTGACCAGAAAATCGACCGAAATATCATCAGCTAGATTTTCAGTTTACAATTACTTTTACCAAGTTTTTTAATCAGCTCATTTCATAACTCAAAATTCCAATTGACGATCTGGTCGTCCGACAGTGTCCAGTTTTCCAATACCCCCTTCCTGTGTACTTTGAACATCTTTAATTTACATGTATGTAACGTCAAGAGTGTTCACATTTTTGATAATTAAACGTGCCACACACACACCCACTTGAAAGAATTCTGCAAACGTTATGTAAGGGCAGCCAACGGGCCTTTTGCTCCATTGACTGATTCTATTGTTATCGTGTTGTCCACCCCATAGTTAAAATGCCCATTGTCCTCAAAGGTACAAGGGAGGCAGCTTTCGTCCACGCTCTTGCAGCTGCTGGAGTGGCCCATGCAGTGACTCGAGCGTGCAGCAGCGGGGAACTGGAAAAGTGCGGCTGTGATCGGACTGTCCGCGGTTACAGTCCGGAGGGCTTTCAGTGGTCTGGATGCTCCGACAATGTGGACTATGGCACTGCCTTTTCAAGGACGTTCGTCGATGCCAGGGACAAAAAAGGCAGCAAGGCAAACTCCAGGGCTCTTATGAACCTGCACAACAACGAAGCAGGACGAAAGGCAAGTTCCGAATTTTCTATACGGTATTTTCTATAGGTTTGGCTGGGCAGCTTGCAAATTGTTTTTTTTTCTAACCTAACCCAATCTAACCTACCCTATAACCACTAGGCAGGTCAGGTAAGGTTTTATTACAGGGTTTCCACTCACCTGGAAAACTCTGGGAAATTTCAAATTTTCAGCAAAAGTCAGGGAAATTTGTATCAGCGATAATGCCAGTTTTAAATTGCCATAACCTCAAATGATGAATTGAATTTATTTGTGATGCTGCTCAAATGAGAGCGTATCTAGTCAGTCATGCGATAGAATATGATTGCAGATTTGAGAAAGAACAGTTAAGATTTTCAATTTTACGAAATGATAAATTAAATTATCAGTAATTGGTGAAGTTTGTTTTCATTTTTTTCAATAGACTACTTTTGATAAAGTCAGGGAAATGTTTCCAAAAACCTGGAAAAGTCAGGGAAGTTGAAAATTTTCAGTGGGAACTCTATTTTGTTATATTTGCAATTTGCTCCGCAAAACCTATGAGCTGTTAGGAGAAGCCCACTTTTGCGAGGTGTGCATACATGTATATTATACTACTACATGTAATAATACCCTGTACATGTACTGTATGTCTGCAGAAATTATGAATTGCAAATACTACCATAAATGCAGTGTAAAATACACGTATTTGCAATGACGTATTGGCAAGGATCTTTTTTAAACTCAACTCCATCTTAAATGACCCTTAAGAGATTTTTGGGATTTTGAAGATGGTCTATTTATTATTCTGATGTGGATGTGGAAGAGTTACAAGAAATTCCGCAGTGTAAATTCGGGTGTACATTATCGTAATATGAACATGTGGGACGATCGAAACATTTAAGTTCACTGCTGTTTTAGTAAGCATTGTGGGATGTCCTCTGTCGTATTTCTACTGTAATGCTTAGTTAGTGTCTAGAAGTTGTTTTTTTGCTTCTAAATCTTGCGTTTTTTACGCTGTGGCCCAGGACATTATTCCACCCATGCATGCCACCCAAAAGTGCCAAGTAACTCCCTTCAGCTATGCGATTCGCTCGTCCCGAAATTCTTTATCCACGTACCATATTTGGGAAGGTCACTCTGGTGATAGGCATGGAGTAAAAACGAACATCCAAAAACATTTTAAGCTCTCTTCAGTTGGAGTATGCCAAATACTGTCGCTGACAGTCGCATAAAAGCCGTGAGATGGTGGTCCATTGTGTTGCCTTAATTATTTATGAAAGTTGACCTCATATCCCAGCGTATATGGCGTGGAGGTGGCCCAGTGTAGGTCACAGCTTGAATTTCAAGGCAAGAATTATGGGCAGCACTCACGTGGTTTTGAAATAAAAAGGGGGTGTTATTAAAAAATCGCTTTTTGCTCTGGCACAATGGAAATGGGCGTCAGCCTGTCACGTCCTGACAGTAGAGGCCATTATGCAAAGTAGGCAACTTGCTGATTTGAATGACACTGGAAATGACGGAAACAATTTTTCCATTCTGTCTCTAAGTACTCCAACCACCAGATGAGAATTTCTTTAAAAAAAATGCAAAGACCGGAGGGTGGATGAACGAGGGGTATATTGTCAGCCAGCCAGGGTGGCTTTTCCACGCAGTATTGGGTCCCAATATACACTGCTCGAGTTGTCTGCATCCAACTTGCTCATTATTTTTCATTCTTCATATCTATGACAACCTAAGTTTTCGAACCTGTATTGTACATTAACGCGGGATTCGTGCCGTCAGAAAAAGTCATGAAAATGAAATGTGGTCAGGGGAAGTCGAGGAAATGTTGACATTCTGTCCATCAAGTCAGGGAAAATCAGGTGGAAGTTAGAGAAAACATTAAAAAAAATTTGAATTTCAATTTTTTGACTTTATGGAACCAAAAAAAGGGGTCCGAAAAGCTGCTAACTTGGAATCAGAGGCAATTGAACAAGAAGTGTTGCAGTTGTTCAGAAAAAATCCAAAAAAAATAGTTAATTGTAGTGTTGCAAATAATCTTAATTTTACTTACATTGACATTTTTTATTTGATAAGTCAGGGAACTTAATCAGATTTGGTCAGGGAAAGTCAGGGTAATTGAGTTGCAAATTTTGGTATGGGCCCTGTAATGGCTTCGCACCTCTACGTTTTTTCAAACGCTTTCGAATGCTTCACTGCATGGTTTCTATATGTTAGCAGTGTTGCCAGACTGAGAGGTATACTGCTGAAGATTACTGCAAGATTTGGTCAAGGCTGACAGGTTCAACAAGTGGGCTTTAATAAAGTAACGATCCTATCTTATATGCATATTTTCTCAGATGCGCTCAATTGAAATTAAGCTGTTTTCTCAGTCATTTTTGTCTGCAGTTTAATTCGATGGCTAATTCTGATTCTGTAGAACGGAGAAAAATATTGCAGCTCCATTTGAGGATGTGCTGCGCGCACCACTATTCACCACAATATGAGTTGCCACATCATAAATTGTCGAACAATGAAATCCAATTGTTGTTTATTCTGGAGAAGGTTTCAACTTTGGTTTTATCGCATAAACTGTGAGGAATCGCGACGCATGCAAAAAAAATGAACGAGGTCTGCGCGTATTTTTACTGGTCAGGTCAAGCCCATGGAAATGTTTACGAGATACTGAATATTCAGCTGGCTTTGCGGTTCCCTGCAATTAAAGTTTGCCTGCTTGTAGGAAATGTTGACATTCCAGTTTTAAAACATACATTTGTGTCACTACCTATGCATCTGATTTACGAAGGCCTTGCATAGAACTTGGCCAGCAGTTATTTTATTGTTGTTTATTTCATTTAATGTTTGACCAGGGGTAGTTACAAACTGCTTCCAACTTGTGCATGTTCATTATTGTTTGTTAGAAAAAGAATTGCAGTGTGGTTTGATTAACTCGAAGGCTTCTTATTTGAATGAGTGAGCATGCAAAACCTTCATAGAGGCTGGTTTAAAAATGAAATCAGTTTAGTTATAACCATACACTTTCATAAACGTCTTAATGTGTTTTGGCCAAAAATACCTGTTGAAGAACTCTTTAGTATTAGTATGTTGACGTATAGTGTGTTATAAAGTTATACATAGTACATTCGGGGTTTAGCTACAGTAGCTAAACCCCGAATGTACATACTGCCCTATCAAAGAATGCGTTCATATATGCAATATGCCATATATGGATTATGCACTACAAATGCAGGCAGCATGCATGTGTTGAATACAAAAAGTTAACAGTTTTATTGTGGTTTGACGCAAATTTTCACTGTAATAACAATTAATCTTAATTAAAGATTCCGTGCTGCTGCTTTGAATGCCAATTACTCTTGTAAGGGCGTCTGCACCTGCGTGCAGATTCTTTTCTAATTCTGGGGTACTTTAGTTGGGCCGCCTTTCGTTTTTTTTCCGGATAATTAGATAACTTCTCTTTTTAATTAATTTGTACAACGTGTGCCATCTGGCAACAGCTTGATTTTTACAACTTAATTTGGAATAAAAATCATAATTGGAAATGACGTCTAGAGTCACTTAAATACGCATTATCGAAAGCATAAGGCGTTGAACCTGTCGTCTTTTCCCCACGCAGTTGCCAGAAATCAATTTTGAGTCAGGGGACTGAAGGGGCTTAATTTAAAAGCGTTTTCAGGGGGTTCTTTTAATAGCAATGTGTCATAATGACAGTTTAATCACATTCCCCCGCACGCATTGTTTACAGGGTGATTTTAGATTTCGCTGGCTGAATTGAATTTACGTTAGTTTATTTCACTGTAACGGTTAAGCTTAGAAATCACGAAAATTGAAATCGATGAGATAATGCTATGGTCCGAAAGGAATTTGTAATTTATATACGGTATTTCACGTACTACATTTACATGTAGACTTTAAATCACTTCAACCTAATAAGTCATGGATGCAAGCTAGTTTCGACTACCTTGACTTGAGTTAAAGCAGATTTGATTTGAGAATCTGCTTATGGCTTGTTTTATTCAAGATACTATATAGCTTAATGCAAGTAGCCAATACCATGCAAACACCTTAAACGTGTGTTTACAGGCTTTGTGGTCATGAGCACCCGCAGGATTTTTGCCAGGTTGGGGCAAACCCATGTACATGTATATATAAATCCTTATTTTTTACCCATCCGGCCCTGCGGGCGCCCATGCTTGTGGTAAATATAAAATCAGTTAACGAACCATGCCAACGTATGGGCACAATTGTTAGGGTAAATATGCTGTGCCTGTGTTTAGCAAACCCCAACTTAGTCCAATGAGTAACTTTACAAGTAGCCATGTAAATTCACATCTCATTAATTGGGTGCAAGGTAGGTTCTGCATGTTAATGTAGCGCAACACCCATGGTTGTTTTGTTAGAACTGCATGTAATTGCATTAGTTTTCGATAATAATAACGGCATCGAGCCATTGGTTTTGGCTGAATGTTGGTCTCGACCTCAATGTGATTCCATTTTAAGACATAATTAGCCATAACTGAATAATGCGCAATCACCTCACAGGAATTCCCACTTCAAATCGTATGTGGTATTTTTGCCTATAGCGACAGTTCCCACTCTTCAGCGTGTCATAAGCCGTTTAAAAGATGAGCAGGAAGTTAGGTTTCAACATTTTCAAAAGTATTCCAAATGCTATAGGCGGGAGTTCGCCACTGTGAGACGTAAAACGTGACACGTGCCGTCTTTCCCTTGTTACAACTGTAGGGGAAATTTAATCCCAAATGGAACACATTTGAGTGACAAGAGGGTTACTGCGAGCCTTAGTCACACGTTAGCTTCCCTATGCATAGACTAGTAACTTATGGGTTTATAGTCTGTAAAGCGGTTAAGCCCCATGTGAAATTCATCCCTACGTCCCTTCGGTGTGACTTTGTATGTAGGTGGTGGGACATCGTCACAGTAAAGAAGAGTTTAGACGTGCTTACGAATTCCTTTGTTTGGCATTGGATAACCATAGAGAGTCAGAAGAATTTATTTTATTGGGGATGCTTATCATCTTCAGTTCTGAGTATGTTATCGTGCACAGTAAGGGGAAAGGGGTTGGAAGTCATAGCCTTTTCCATGCCATAACATTTCCATGAAATTGTTCATTTGGGTAGCTCAGCTTACCTTTGCATGCTGTCCAGCATACAGTTGACTCACGCAATCACTCCTGGTGTGAATGTCTTTTAAAACAACGTAAAATGTTTAAAACAACACGCCCTTGCAGCAAAGTCTATTTTTAAATTCTTTTAAAACTAGCGAGAGTTCATGTTCTGTGTGTATCGTTCATTTCATATTAAAACTCGAGATTTGATTGTTTTCCCCTTAACATACAGTAACTACAGTGAGATACACTAGAACTTTAAAACTGGTCTAATTTTTACGTACATGTATTTTAATAATTTCCAAAATAGGCTACTAGCGAATTCACTCTAGTGAAAATGTAAATGTATACGTGTAATGCATGAATATAATGCATGTACATAATTGTTCATAATTGCAGACCTGATTCGTGATTATAAGCTTACATTAAAGTGGCATAAACGATTGGTTAGTCATATTTCATAAAAGAAAAAAAAGTAAACTTATTTATTTTCTAGCGTACATGTCAATTTACATTTTGTTTGTCACTTTTAAAAGGTCCTCATGCCTACCACTTTTCATGTCAGTTGAAGGTAATTTTGTTTTTCTACCCAACGAACAGTTATAAGCCATGGGAAATAGTCTTGTTCTACATGTAAATAAATAATTACATATTATTTAATTTTGGTTTGTCTTGCCAACATAAAGCATATGCTATGTGTTACATGAGGCGATTCTAATAAATATTCATGGAAAATCTGTTAAACTAATAATAGCCACGCGATGTTAAGAAATCAGACATGTATATATTTAAGTATAAGCTGAGGAAATGTCAGTGCTTTACTTTGGTTTTTGACAACGGAACATTATATTCTTGAAAAAGCATTTGATTATTTATCGTTAGCTGGTTCTTATTTATATTTAGGATTTGGCACATTACCATCAAATGCAATGAATTGCGTTAAGTGACAAACGTTTTCTGTACGCCATAAGGTGCACTTTCACAAGTCGGAATTTACGTAAATTGATGAAATACGAACGCCTAACCACTGCTTTACATTGTATACATATGCAGTACTGGACAAATTACTAGAATAAATTTGGGTAGTGCATGTATTGATTATAAAGAAAAACTACCTTAAAATGAAATTATTAAAAAATGAGCCAATATACTTTCTGCACCACAGAGGGGGTTTGGTGATCATAAATATCCTGAAAATGATGTGAAGATATAATTCCATCGAAAAATATACGTCTATATTATACAGAATCTATTCTGGATTATAGTGATTTATGTGAACCCTATGGAGCTGTAGTACTGTTGTATTTTATTAAGTTGGTACATTTTATGGTGCTCTTACATTGTCTTACTGTCTATTCAAAATAAATTTAAGTACCTTGTCTGGCATTTGTAATTTTGACTCACGTTTGCTTACCTTTTATGGTGTAAAATCTTAAAAATTAAGGTTGGTTTTGAGGCGTGTTCGCTATACAAATTGTTCCTAAACCATATTCGAGCATAGTTCACATTATTTTATGACTGTATTTCGCTCGTATACTCTGATCATTAAATTCAATTTCTAGGTCAATGAATTCTTAACTTTATCAATTAAAGCTATAACTTCACATGTAAAAAAATTTCGGAGGTCAAATTATTACCTGCGTGTATCTTTAAAAACTTAATGCATTTTCATACTGTTTGGAAATCCATCGTACCTAAATTGTAAGTTGTGAAAATTGTTGATGGAAATCAGCTCTACATTGATTTTTATTTTTAACTTATTTCTGCAATTAATGCCGCCTAAACTCTAACTTCATCATACGCTCGCACTTTTAAAAGGCAGGGGAAAATAACAAATGCTTGGAATCTTACTTTGTTTACTGCAATTGACATGTGGGAAATTAAGCTTGTGGTTATTTCATCCCACTCATTGCTTGCCAATTGTCTGCAAACATGTTTTTGTCCATCGCTGTCAATATTACTTTTAATATTATTTAAGATTGCCTTTACTGCGCTAAAACTGAGTGCTCGTCTTCGCAATTGGAAGCAAAAGGTCAGGGGTAACACCGTTTGCCAGGAATCTCCTGGCACTGATCAATTTGCGTATTTTCTCGCTCAATCTAAACAAGATCACTTTTTAAATCAAAGACTTGAAAGATGCTGAGAAGACTTTTATGTTTCTGTACCTCATTTGTTTTATTCCAACTGCTGGGCTAATTTTCAACTTATTTACCCCATGCCAAGGCGAGACCGACTACGAGGTATACAATCTGACTTGCAGAACAATGGCTTCTTTGTTGCATGTTATGCTAATACGTTCTGGTCCGTTTACTGAAAGATGACAGCCAATGTTATTTGTGCAACTTATGGGCAAAGTGGCTTTCGTTCAGCTCAATTCTCTCAACTTTCCAATAAATTTTAAGCAAAACTTGCATGGCTATATTTGACTCTACTTTCAACGGCTGTTGAGCTAAGAATGTTAATTTTATGCATGTATGGACATTTTGTTTCTCTCATTGCATTCCGAATTTTGACCATTGCGCAAATTGATGGGTCATGCAGAAGCATTTTTAACTACCTTTAGCAGAACTTGCAAGAGGGATCGTTTGTGATAATATTGAATTCCAGTGCGTGTTCATCAGCTGATCATGAATGGTGATTGAATGTTTATTTTGGAAGTGAGAAGTTTTCCTCGCGAAAGCGTGTATGAAGATAACAGGATATTATTTATTTGACAACAAAGGAAAACAAAGGGATCTCGATTGTGTTAATAATTGTCTAGAATGAGCTGCAACTGTAAACAAATGCGTTTAAGGAAAAGGGTTTTTGTGAGTTGATTTTTAAGGATGTAGTCACTGTTGATAATAACCTTTCCACTTGTTGTTCCCAGTAGAGCATAAATACCAAAATCTATCAATTGCACGAGAGAACCAAGACACACTAATTTTATTTATTAGGGCTTTTGATTAGGCCTTGACCTTTGGACGCTTGTTTTTGCTACGTTTTTGTCATCTAACACAAACTTGGATCTTATGGGATAAACATTTACACCATTGCAAGCCGAATTTGTGCACTGTACTACTAGACACTTAAAAAAATTTATTGCAAGGCCCAAACATCTGTATTTTTTATTTGCTCGAGTGCGTTGCATTTCAGCAATTAAATACATACAGTAAGCTGTCATAAAAGATTTCCATGAACTTGATCTTACCGAAATTTCCCGAAAATTCAAGACATGAAGAAAAGCTTGTTTGAAATCTGTCATTGACTTAAATCAAAACTGCATTCATTATAATACAGCGGCAGATGGACTATAAAATTATTCTCAGAATGTGCATCGCAAACTTTCATGACAGTGATTTAGTGGACAGTAAATGGCGGATATTAACATGGGTTCGCGTTTTCTATTTCAAAGTATTTGTATGTTATGTAGCCTGTGATTTAGTGCACTTTTAAGTTTTGGTAGCTTTTCTTATTTCTATGAATAGTTAACGTGCATTGTACGGACTATATTTATATAGCTTCTGAATAACACCATTGCTATAAATCAAAACTACCTTCTCCGCCACATCTGACATCTCAGCATTCCCAAATAGTTTAATTTTTTTCCCGGCTCTACTACATGCACTTAAATTGATGCATTAGTCATGGAATAAAAAGGTTTTATTGTTTAAAATTTCCTCATTAGAATTACTGGAATTCCATCATCGAAATACTACTTTTTAATAACCAGAATTAGACTCATAAATATGATAATAGCATTTAAAACAATAATATATTCTCAGCAAAATTCATTCAAAATAACTCAATGAATTTGTTTTAATTTGGAACTTTTTGTGAAGTTGATAAAAACAGATGGAATATTTCGCAAAAGCACTATGAGCAGCATATTGCAAAAATGTAAATCCTTTGGTGAAAGCGCCGTTAGTATGTCTGTCAAGAATTTGAAAAGGAATCCAGCACAATGAGCCAATTCTTTTGTAATTTTTTGTAAAATTGAAAACTCTTTCGCGTAATTTTTTTAAATAATTAAATTTATAATAAAAATCGGAAATTGAATAGGAATAAAATCAGAAATGCCATCTTAAATTCGCGTTCAGATTCGTAAATATCTCAGTAATAATCTCAGCGAGTTTACATGTGTTCGTTGTAAAAAATTCGTCAAGCAGTTATAATCTTCTTAATCGAGGATTTTAGAGCTGACATTTACATAACATTTGCATATTCGTCTTTGCAGGTTCTGGCGCAAAAAATGAAAATAGACTGCAAATGCCACGGAGTTTCCGGTTCTTGCGAACTTCGTACATGCTGGAGAGCCATGCCAACATTTCGGCAAGTAAGTACATGTACATGCAAATGCCTAAAGCAGTGCAACTTTTTTTAAAATTATTTTTCGAAAATGGACCTTTCTCGTAATTCCATTTTCCCCGAGGCCATCTCACGCTGTAGGGTTTGGGAATTAAGGGTCATCTGACTGGCAAATGCTCTTAATTTCTGTCATTCTTTTTAATTGTTAACACTTTTAGGTTGGAGAGGTGTTGAAAGAGAAGTTTGATGGTGCTACTGAAGTGGAACAACGCAAAGTGGGTTCCAGAAAGCACCTGGTGCCTTTGAACCCGCAGTTTAAACCGCACACTGACATGGATTTAGTGTATTTGAGTTCTTCGCCGGACTTCTGCGAATTTGACCAAAAGATTGGCTCCATGGGAACCCATGGCCGACTGTGCAATAAGACTTCGAAGGCCATTGATGGCTGCGACCTGATGTGTTGTGGCAGGGGGTACCGCACCAGCACCAAGCTGGTAGTGGAACGCTGCTCCTGCAAGTTTTACTGGTGCTGCTACGTGAAGTGCAAGCAGTGCCGTCGAACAGTCGAAGTGCACACGTGCAACTGATTCACAGCAAACTCGTGGATGCAATATTAATTTATACGTTTTAATTATAGAAACTTAGAAGAAGACTAATAAGGGTGGCGTTGTACGACTTTTCCGGTTGTGCCGACCTCTCAAACATTCGTCGACCAAACGCCGGTGGTGCGGTTGTCGCCCTTCGTGAAGATGTGTAGTGTTGTAGCGGTACGATGTGTAGACAGTATATAAAAACACGTAGTGTTTAATTCAGAAAATTGTTTTATCAGGGTAGATCGAAGTAAGTAGAAATAGTGCCATTTTGAATTAAGGCTCCACGTGACGTGTGTATGATTAATAGAATTCAATTTCAGTAAGAATACAGACCACTTTAAACTCCGAACCTTCAAACGTTTGGACAGATGCTGGTTCAGAAGCTTTACTTATATAGTCGAGTTTGTTCACCTTCATTCTGAGCAAGGAAGACGGCGCAGTACACTCTTTGCTATGTGCCGCGATGCATCCCATTGTGGCAGAAATAAAGAGGCACGCCAGCCTGATTAGTGTAATTTTGGAGCTACATGCTTTTATGAGGTTAAATACACGTAATTACTCGCCAATACCGGTTTAAATGAAATACAATGGACGTTTTGAGAAAGGTATGTTTAGGGAGCCTACCATACTCTCGTACAGATTGAGGGTACATAAATATTGGCGGTAGGCTCGGCTCTGGAAGCGTTTCCTCCTAACTTCCAAACAAGTGCCTATTGGCTGAACAATACAAATGACAAAGCAATGAAGCTGATTGCATGAGAATTACTATGACAAGGACAAAAAAATCGATTTTTTAAAAATTATTTTAGCATGCAGGCTCATAGTTGGCATTTCTTATCGTCCTTAGGTACCAATGGTTTTGCCTCGCGCACACGCATGCACGCAAACGCGAATTTGCAAACGTTCCCGCACGCTCGTGTGCAAATGTTTGTGCGCAACGGGAACGCGCAAAACACACGTTAACACATGCGCGAACATTCATGGCCTCCATGAATTGATGCTGGATGTTTTGTGTGGATTCAATTCAATTGAATTTTTCAGTCTGGTTCCATTGTCAATGTTAAGCTGCGTTCTCACGAGTCAATTTTTGTCGATCAACTTTCTGTTGAAAGCTGATTGAAATGTGAGAACCCGCATTTTAACAGAATTGAATCCGAGTTGGTCAATGATTGGATGAATCGAACAAAGTTGGCCACCCTTCAACTTTTGGTCTTTCCACGACTTTCAACTTGCTCACAAAATTCCAAATTGGCACGCGCACAAATTCGAATTTCCGCCAAATACAGCAAGCATAATTGCGCTCGACGCCATCTTCAACTGTAAAACCGCGTTCTCACGAGTCAACTTTTGTCGGTCAATATCGATCATCAATTATTGATCGACAAATGTTGACCAATAATTGTTCAATTTTTGTTCAGACGTTTCAACAAAAATGTACGCAACTTACAGTTGAAGATGGCGTCGCGTCGAGCGCAATTATGTTTTCTGTATTTTTCCCAAATTTACGTTAAATGGAACTCGAAATAGAGATTGAACACGATTCTGGCGAAAATTCAAATTCGTGGAACGAAATGAGCAAGTTGAAAGCCGTTGAACGGCCAAAAGTTGAAGGGGTCGATTCAACCAATCATTTACCAACTCTGATTCAATTCTTTTGAAAAGTGTGTTCTCACATTTCAATCAGCTTCCAATTCGGATTCAATTCTTTTGAAAAGCGTGTTCTCATATTTCAATCAGCTTTCAACAAAAAATACGTTTGTAGAAGATTTTTTGAACGAATTGATATCAGATAATAATGTTCACTTTATTTAGTGATTTTTTTACTAATTGGGATCGCCATCTGGAGTGGACTCCCAAGATGGCGCTTGCTTAATTAGCATGCATTCATTCAAAATGAAGCCATGGACAGAGCAGTCGAATTGGAAAACTTTGAATTTGTTTTGGGGAAGCCTGTATGCAGATAATGCATTGATGGATTCAGTGGGCAGTAGGTAGGTCCACCCTTCCTTAAATCCTTAAGTTACTGTTTGTTTTTCATTTTCGGTATTGCAATTTTTCCAGTTTGAAACATACAGAATGAAGATTTAAACTCGAAAAGTTAGATTCTCACTGCAAGAAATTGTCCTTTATACTACGTTGTTTAAAAATCGCAAATAAATAAAAAATACCTGCTAATGGGTTGTTTTACTTGATATACAACTGTCAAGTTGGCGAATGATTGGCATTTTACGCCATCGTGAAAAAACGAGTTCTTATTGCAATATAGAACGTCTTCCCATTTGGAATCAAGCGTTCCACGGTTGCCATGGTTACGTCGTGCGCAACCTGCGCGCGCATCGGCATGTGACTACATTCAACGAATCAACGCTCGCACGTGATGAGCGGCAAAGTCAAACTCAGAAAAATCCATACAAACACAACCATGGCTATTATACCATGACATGGGGACGTTTTGATAATTAAACAATATCATGAAGAATTTCATCCCAATGCAATCAATCATTCGATTAAAAATTGTCTCAGAACAAAGCCCTTGATGTTAATTTGAAGGAAGATTATTTCCGAACATGACGAAATTCACTTAGAAATTATGCAAGATTATACAGAGTATGATCAGTGTTAAATTTCCGAACACCATGTATACAGCGATGTGGCCAATAATTTCTGACAGCTGCCTCTGGATAAACGACACCAGAAGCAAAGGTTGGTTTTATGGGCCATGCTTTACAATGTTTTGAAAATCTGTTATGACAACACGATGACTCTGTGAAGACTTGGCGATGCTTTCAAGAGACATCACAGCTAGGCTGGCAGTCGATTTTCGAAAGAGGTCGGGGCCAGATGAATAAAAAGGATAACGAAAAATGCGGTGCGAGTATTGGAGATTGAAATCACCGTATTTTTCATTCTCTGCTTTACACTCTGTCCTCTGCCATTCTCTTCCCAGCGCTCCTCTCATTGGAATTACGTGGGCAAATGGCTATCGTCATCGTAACCCTGAGAGTACTTAGTGCTTAATCTGCATGGCCAAGGACAATCTAATTCCAGATGTTATTGTATCACGGGTTTATACTGTAGTATCAAAAAAAAATGTTTCATTAGGCCTGTTCAGTTTACTCGAACATTACAGTCAGCTAGTGCCATCAAGTTTCCACTGTGTTTGCAAATCGAGTGAATGCAGGCTACATTTTGCCGTTGCAACTTATGGAAGATGAACAAAGCAGAAAATCCCCCAACCATCTCCCCTCCAGCTTTAGCTGCGAAATTATTCCCTTCAACCCTACCATTAGAACTTCCCCTCGAATTTATACGGCTTTATCTATAAATGGGCCCCTAAATATGGAAGACGAGGCCATGATGGATACGCAACGTACATGTATATACACGAAGTACTTTGTTGCTAGTCTATTTGGTCGTATTCCCATGGAGAGAAAAATGGCTCAAAATGTTGTCCACCCTCGCGCATTGCGATGCACCCTCCATAAGCAATTCCCCTCGTATTAATATTTCCGTTGCAAATCCGTATACTGGAATGATGAATCCAGGAAGATACAGTGTACAGAAATTGAAGAGAAGGGGAGTTAGGACAGACATTGGAAGGGATGTAGCCTATCAACTATGAGATTAGAGAATAAATTCAAACATTTGGCGAGGCATCTGTGCACATGTCCAGAGAACAGTGACCGCCAACAATTTAAGTAAAAAAAAAAAACTTACGACTGTAGAGGTCAGATAATGATTTTTAAAATGAAGCAATTTGATATTTGTGTGCATGCTAGTGCTATTTTCTATCGTAGTGAGATGGCAACCATCGATTCAGAGAGAATAGAGCAGATGGATAGTAATACAGGGTGATCATTAAGTCTTACCCTCATTACAAAAATTTTTTTAGAAAAAAACTGCTTAAGAGCTACATACAAGTAACAAATTTTGGGAAAATGTTAACTGGTTTTTATTTCATGTAGGCCTATTTTGAAATATAATTCAAATATATTTCAAATATATATGATAAATTGTAGCAGGAAATATCTCGCTTTTAAACAATAACAATCATAAGATAACAATAAAATAACAAAATCACAACCTTTAGAATTAACCTTTAACCCATAACGAACTAGCTTCACCAGTAACAGACGCCATTCTAGCGGTAACAGCGCTGCCTGCTGACACTCCGTGTGAAACAAATACAGTGTACATGAAATAAAACCTAAGAGTTTACCCTTAATTTTTAGCAGGGTTCACCAGAGAGGACATTTTCAACTGCCCTGACTTTTCCAGGTTTTAAAACAAATTTCCCTGACCACCCTGGTCACTGAAAATGCAAAAATATGATGTGCCAATGTCAGGAATGCTACATTTATTGCTTATTAAATACATGTACATCTATAGGCCTAAACTGGAGACAGAACACACATTTTCACGAGGAAACAGCAAATCTAGATTTAAGTTTTCTATATTTCTTTTACAGAATTGCTTGTCATCTCGTTTTTTTGCTAACCAATAATAAACATAGCTATGCGATATCTGTTTTGAGTTATTGAATTTCCCCGACTTCAGGTTTTCCAGGTCTGGGAGAACCCTGCTAAATGATTGTGTACTGAGGGTAGGACTTTAAACCCACCCTGCATTACTGCAAAAGAAATTGAAAGATATTTTTGGTCCCAGATATGTACGAGAGCCTGTATAGCATTGTTCTATTTGAGCTACATGTACACTGTATGTTCTCATAGACTCTTATTAAAGCAACTGTCAAAGTAACCATTTGAACTACAAAATAGTCTCCATATAAGAGAGCAAATGAATAATTCGGCTATCATGAAATGAAATAAACTGACATGGAGAACATTCCACATGCTTAAGTATTTCTGTAGTGAATATATTGCAATTTAACCTCTAATAAAGCTATACCGTGAGTTGTTTAGCATGCAAACCACTGAGTCAAAATTGATTCGAACAAAACTATTAAGGATCTACTATATGACAGCAGTTTTTTTCATTGCTCACACTTTAACGTTAAGTTAATTTCCGACAAATTCCTGAGACCATTAATGGTAGCTCTTGTTTTCTCTCCCCATCATTTCCTCGTCTCCATTATGATCTATCCAGCCATATCCTTCCTCTCCATGAAGTTTAATAGCCAGCCAGCAGCCCAGTCATCCGTCCGATATCAAGAACAGAGCATAAGCCAAGGTTTATTTCAAAAGAAATTACTGGACAATCAAAATGTTTGCTAGATTAACCAACCATTCCAAAAATTATCCTAGCAAAAAAACTGCTGCATTTTTGCGCGTACGCGTCGTCCTTAATCGAAAAAAAAAACTGCGAAAAGCAGGGGATTTACAGAGGAAACTGAGGAAATGAACCAAGTCATGCTTTACCAAGATAAACTTGGAGTAATTCTGGAGAATTTTAGGAAAAACTACTAAAATTCCTTGGATATTACACCTTATTTAGACAAGTTCTTAATCCTATATATCTTAGCTCTTCGGAAAGTGCAGCGAGATTCGTGTGAAAATCAAAACTGCTGAAATCATGGTGATTGTATGGTTTTTCAGGCGGAAATTCCTCAACAATTTGCATAAAAACTGCCCCATGTGAATAACATTTAAAGTTAACTCAAGGTGTCTATGGGATCATTTGGTATAGCCAATTCTATGATTTTTCAATGACTTTTCCATGGATTTAAAATTTTCAAGGCCTAATAGGATATGGGGCTCAGAAACATCTACAGTGACGACATGGCCATTGGCCAAAAAAACGTCGCAGACGAAATTTTTTGCGAAACTGTGACAAATGATGAATTTTAACCCAAATTGTATTCCATGACTTGCTTTCATGACCGGCAGATACATGTAAACGTAGTGTATGTGATGGCATTTCATAGTCATAGTCAACTTTTGAAATTTAGGACTTTATTGGAGAAAAATTACGGACTATTTTAGAACTTTTGCATTTAAACAAACAGTAACATGGTTAAACTGCAGTATTCCATCATTATTCATCTATACAGTATGTTACAATACAATATTATAAAAGACCAAAAGTGATGTCAAAGTAGTCAAACTGCACCTGTACCAAGCTGAAGACCGATTAGTTCAGATATTCTGACAGCACAATGTACAGGGTTTGTTAGGATTTCTTTTAATATTAAGGACCATTTAAGGACATTAAGGACTATTTTTGTAGTACTTTTAAGACTTGTTTGCCAACCTGGACTTATGTCCCCACAGGTGTCTCACAACTCACCTGCAAAAGTGAATTTTCTGTGGTGGTCACTGCAGCCACATTACAAAAAATGACAAATCCATATAAACGTTCTGATAAAAAATAGATGAAAATATCTCTCGGACCAAAAGGTTAACCTACATGTACTAAAAAGTGAGATTTGAAAGAGAGACGAGAAAAAAATGACAATCACGCACGATTCAGCAGACAGATTGGCTAAAAAAAACCGGTTGACCCCAGCTTGAAAAAACGCACCAAAATCTGGAGCAGTGAAAAGTTGAAAAGCAGGTTCATCGGTGAAATCAGGAAGATGAAATGTGCACAATGCTTAATACCAATGGCAAAAATGAGCATTTCATCGATTGCTGTTTCACTGTTTTCTAAGTGGATCAAGTCCTCTTTCTATACATCCCTTCTTAAATGCATTTTATCGAAGTCATCACAGGCAAAAAAGATACACGCTAGAAAACCAACAACAATTTCGTTATTTCGGCATAGGACAATGAGCTTATTAAAAATAGCATTTCATCAAAATAAAAAATCGAGGTTTTCCAATTCGGCACCCAGATGTCTGTGCTGTTACAAAGACAACAATGCAATATGAGAGATGGAGAAAACAGGAGATTGAAAGTAAAAGTGAAAGCCTTGAGATCAAAATGTCAGTACACAGCTATCGTATGGTTTGCAGAAATAAAGAGCTCGTTTTTTTTTGCCCAAAATCTACGCGTCTTATATTTATAAACTCGTAAAATCCCTATGCATTTCCTATTTTTCATAAGATCGTAAATTGCTATTCCTGTTTTTTATGATTGTTGGATTGATCAAGCTGGGATTTGCAGATTCATGCCAAAACCACAGTATACATCATTGCAGGGTTCCCACAGTTTTAGTAACAAACCCTTGACTTTCTCAGGTCTCCCAGGTTAAAAATTTGATTTTCCCCTGACCTTTAGAGTTTACCCATCGACCAATATAAAGTAAAAAGAGACTGCCTTTCACCAGGACGAAAATTATTGAATTTGTATAATAAAGGAATATAAACAACATCAAAGTATCAATGCACTTTTTTAATTTTATTTATAATTAGGGGTATTCAGATGCTCGGAAATTATTTTAATTTAGCAAATTTCGATATTGTCATAAACGATGCCTAATTGATGGAACCGATTTTGCCATAATGAGGTTTTCTTTCATTGTGCAAAGGGCAACTTCACCTTAAAGCCATGGTACATTACACGACATAACCGATGTGTCAAATACCTTCTGGATTGAAATTATTATTAAAAGTTAGGAAGTCTGCCGACTTTTTGAAAAAATTTCCACATTCCCCTGACTTTTCCAGGTTTCCCAGAATTCCCAGGTACTGTGGAAACCCTGTAATTTTTACAATGAAACAGCAAATTTAGATTAGTTTTCTTAATTTATTTTACAAGATTGCTTGTCATCGCTACATTTTTGTGCTAAGCAATACCAAGTTATGCAAAATCTGTTATTGATTTGCCGAATTTTCCTGTTTTTAAAAGTAAATCAATTTCTCCTGACTTTTCCAATCCGTTTCAATTTCCCTGCTTTTTTTTCAGGTTCTCCAGGTCCGGGAGAGCCTTGTAACAGTATACATCATTGCTTCGATTCGTTGTCTGAGCAACTCCTATTCAAGTTTTATGAACATAACATGAATAAATTGGACCGTTACAGAAACGTTTGGTGACCATGGCTTCGTATCAGGGGATCTAAAGTTTAGACAGGCCTACATGCCGTATACAGGTAGACTACCTACATTGATATAAAATCCCCATATTTGGCCAAAATTTCATATTTCCTTTCCGCATAACAATATCCCTATCGCCTCCAGATAAGATACAAATCTTACGTTCATCCTGCCATTCTAAGAACGTTCTTGAGCTGGCATCAAATATGTAATTAAGTCCGATAAAACGAGAACAAACACGACTCTTTTCGTCCCTGATAAAGACAAAAAACGATTGTG
The DNA here is from genome assembly GCA_034687865.1 of Kryphioiulus occultus. Classification (NCBI taxonomy): domain Eukaryota; kingdom Metazoa; phylum Arthropoda; class Diplopoda; order Julida; family Julidae; genus Kryphioiulus; species Kryphioiulus occultus. Next base: position 8,144 of record JAQGAF010001365.1, on the reverse strand, counting down.
CAACTCGCTACTAAGTCTTAGATGCCCGCAGTTAAGGCGTGAGTGCTCGTTTTATTGCGTTAGTAAAATATGAGCAAGAGCTCCTTCTAAAAAAGCATATTTTGCTGAATGGCGGACCCCGTGGTTGGTGGCGTATAAAATACGTAATAGTGGAGGTTGTTGGACTAATTTAAGTACGAGTGAAGCCGAGTGAAAATCCCAGAACAAGAAGGGAAGAAGAAAGCAAGAATGTCGTAGTTTTTCTAATAATATCCCGAGCCTTGTATGCCGTAACAATAGGTTACAAAAACAGAAAAGATCATCAGTGAAAGAAATCCAAACAGGATTTTGCCGAAACGATTTCAGTTCTCAGAGATGCTAACAACAAAAAACTGGCATTAGAAACGCCACCATTAAACGTTGCATTCTGCTAGGAACTTTACTTAGAAAAGAAATTGCATGTATATCACTCCGGTAAGAAAGGATGAAGGCCCGATATTTCAGCAAACAACCTGCATGGTAAAGTACATAAATAAAAGTTGCTATAGGAGCACAAAAATAAAAAATCTGTATGGCTATTCGTTCAACGCTCAGGCACCTATGAAAATTATCTCAGTTATCTTAATTATCTCAATTATCTTAGTTTCCTTGACTTTTTCAGTTTTTAAAACAAATCACCCTGATCATTCCGTCCACCGAAAATGCAAAAAATGGTTACGACAAAAATACATGATGTATATGGTCTATGTAAGGTATCGTATGCAAAAATTGCAGGGTTCCCCCAGAGATGACATTTTCAACTTCCCTGATTTTCCCAGGCTTAAAAAAAATTTCCTCGACCACACTGGCCATTGAAAATGCAAAAATATGACATGTCAATGTAAGGAATGCTATATTTATTGCTTATTACATCTAACCAGGAGATGGAATACAAATTTTCACTAGGCGAAATTAGAGGAACGTTGTGAACCTATGTAGATTAACGGAGGTACAGTGTACATGTAGTGTATTTAAATACAACTGGTTACTAGCTTACTAAGCAACGTCGTGCCCCTTTAGGACTCAAAATCAATACGTTAATCCACTGCAAACAGGCGAGGACATTTCCTGATTAGAAACGTATTCAGATACAGTACATGTATTCCCTCAATCTAATGACACCAAATTATTTTCTAGCATCTTGAAATAAATAAACATTCAGGACATGTACACACAACCTGGAATACGCTTCAACATACAGTAACAAGTGCTTCACGTAGCCTGCGTTGGAGACAAACAATTTTTAATTACTTCAAGCACTTCCAAAGGGGCAAAACATTTTAAAGCAGTGTCAACTGGTCGTTAGAACCCGGTACACAATCGTTTGAAGAGTGCATTGGGAACCTTTGTTGAGCGACATTCCAGAGGCGTATGTACTTTTGAAAAGGGCAGGGGCAGGGGGCACGGAATAAAAGGTCCCAAGCCAACACAAATGGCCGTTACAAAATGCATCAGCTGTAACCCTGCTTGAGAAAACTACACAAAGGCATTCCTAAGGTCTTTCCACCCCAGGTCCCCTGTATCCCCCCTCCATGACACCACCATTTTTCTTGACCCACACAAAGGTGAGGAGGGAAAAAAAAAAGGTTTGAGAGATGGACACCCTGAAATGCTAAACCAAGATAATTCTTATTTCGCACGCAGGACTGTTAAGCCCACCTCATATCCTCAATTTCTCCATGATTCCAAATAATCTGATACGGCGTAATTACACCTGTATCGCTCCTTAAAAGTGCAACGCCTATCCTCGACATCACATGACACTCATTTTTTTCGCTTCCTATTATGATACAAAATTAACAAATTTAGCCCTTCATGTTGATGGCGTGCTACTCTTGCTAGAACACACGCGTGACGTCACATCCGTTCTCCATGCAGGGGCGTTACTTTAGAAAGCTGCACGCAACCAAACTAAATCTTAATTGCGTAATACCACACAGTGGCTATTGGATTATAGCTATAAATAACTTGCAAAATATCACTGAAATTTCCATCAGCCCACAGCTGTCTATCATGCTTATCTTGCATCGCCAGTACATGTATTATTTACCTTCAACATGATGTCTAATAATTCTTGAAAACGAAATTTTCCGTTTTCAAAGATTCACGTGGTCATATTCTGATGTTTTCAGGTTCAAGGATAACATTTTTGAAGACATGTCTACCAACTTTACAAATGGTAGGTTTTTAATGAACACAAAATAATGGATTTTATCTTAAATTATTACAAAAGATGATGACTAATCAGTTGGCTGATGCCAACTATCAATTTCCCTGAAATTTTCATGAATTTGCACGAATTCCCTGACATTTTCATTTCCCCAGTTTTCCAGGCTGAATATAAAATCCCCTCAGTTTTCCAGGTTTTACAGGTTGGTAGTCACAATGTTTAATGGGCAAACCAGTTACACCATAATTTTGGGTTAGACCAAGAAACAGCATTGAGTTAAGATTACGCAACAGGCATTTTTCTACAGCCCACCAGCATCATCTTTGCAATCCGAACATTATTCAAATCTCCAAACTTCGAATTCGCTATACATGTAAAAGTCAACAAAGCTGTGATGCCGTTAATTGGCTCAGTAAGATGGCGTTAATTAGCAAACAAGCCTAATTGCCGTTAATAATTTCGTGAGGAATCCTGTTGGAAAGGATTTCCTCTTCAGTTGCACTAATTCCGGTTACTGATAGTAATTAAAAGCTTCTTCCAGTCAAGGATGGCGTAATTACTTACCATGGCATTTTCTGGTCGTGAGAATTTCAATTTGCGTTTAGCTACCTCAGCAATCAATCAGCAATTGACGCGTAGGCCAAATTTGTCCACATTTTTCGTGAACGATCGTGCCATGGGAAACTGTTTTCATTTCTCGGTGATTTCAGCTTTTTCGAGGCTTTACCGTCATGCGCCGATACACACCAAAGGAGGACTAAAATGTGCGGAAATTATTTTTTTGTGAGTGCTATAGCTAACAAATATGAACAATTGGAGATTCCCAAGAACGTCTATGGCGCAATATAAAATGCCGGGTGCTCGCAGAGTTCATGAACGATGAGCCTTCGGGTGGGAAATGTAGAGAATTACCAACAATGGTAATTGTTTAATGGAATAAAGAGCCAATCTTGTTGCATGGTTTGACGCAAGCATTTCACTTTTCATACGTTTTTCAAATGCGTTAATTCTGTACATGGATGGTTCATGAAATGCATTTCGTCTAATTGCCAAAAACCAAAGCCAACAAAAATTACAGGTCAGGGTTCCCCCAGAAATGAAGTTTTCAATTTCCCTGCCATTTCCAGTTGTTCAAACAAATTTCCCTGACCTTGAAATTGCCCAATGACATATACTGTATATGCCAATGTAAAGAATGCTATTGCTCGCTGCATGCAAACAGGAGATGGGACAAAAACGTCGGACTGGCATGCATCATAATTACATTTAATACATGTATTAATATTATTATACAGAGTTCCCCCAGAGATGGCATTTTCAACTTCCCTGACAATTCCAGGTTTTAAAACAAAATTTCCCCGACCACCCTGGCCATTGAAAATATGACATGCCAATGTAATAAATGATATATTTATTGCTTCTAATACCTAAACAAGATACAGAACCAAATTTTTACATGGAAACAGGAAATTTAGATTACATTTTTTAATTGACAATTTATAGTAGCCATGACTCAATTTTATTTTGATATTAATATTCCTATCTAAACACTGAAGCAAATTTCAAGTAAGATTTGCATACAATATTGCAATGCCGATAAAAAAAATTCCCCATTTCTATAGAAGCAGAAATTACAGGGTGTACCATCTCTTGACTTGTTTGATTAATAACTAGCTATAGGTGAAATCAAAAGCAATATTGATATCTTGAATTTCCATGCCATTTTCTAAATACATCACCTTTCCCTGACTATTTCATGTCTTTCCAATTTGCCTGACAATTTCAAGGTTTGCAAATCTGGGTAACACCTGAATTAAATTAAAAGGAGCAATAAATATCAAATTTCTCACGATATTACAATTACTCAATTCGGTCATGGCTACATGTACTGTATATGCAAAATTCAAAGTACCAAGGGGTATGGAAGCTTGCAATTTCGCTGCACATTTCTAATGGGCTCGCATTTCACAATTGAGTTTATAATTTATTAAAGTAGCGACGACGAGCATTTGCCTTAATTGCCGTGGTCCACGTTTTCATTTTCGCCAATTTAATTAAAATGTGCTTCAAGCAGACTGCAGGTCCAACGCCTAATAACATGGCAGTCGCAGTCTTCTGGGAGATGCTTTAGAGATTTCAAAATTGAGATGTGTTTAATGATTTTTGCTAATGAGCCTGCCATACAGTGATCAGATTACGATGCCTAATCCTACCAAGTGTGCTGCTAATAAACCGTTCTGTAATTGGTTACAGGGACGATCGTAAATATTTAAAAGAGCAGCATTATTGAGCAAAACTTTCGTTCGAATGCCCATCTGAGAAGAATTTAAGGTAGTTTGTATCGTTTTGAAGAAAGACGATAACGAAATGATTGATTATATCCCACGAGTTTGTAAAGCGAAACACTAATGTTGATAATTAAGTGTATATGCCGTTGGCGAAATTATTGGAAAACTTCACGAAACACATGTAATGGATTTTTAGTGTATTTCCATAAAACGCTTTTTTAGAAATAACCTACATGTATTAATAACGATGGGAACACTAATGGTTGAAACCACCAGATCTGAAACACTGCGTTTTTGCGAACTTTTACTTTTTGTAAAATTTTATAACAAGTATTTATAATATTTTTTTTTCAATTTGGTCAATACAAAAAATTGTTAAGCAGCGAACTATTTATCATTTAGGAATGCCAAAGGCGAGATTTGTTGCAATAAATAGCCACAAATTATTGGATTTTAGGTGCATTTTAGTGAATTTTTCATAAGAAATATTTGGCAATATTTATTTCGACGATGAAAACGCCGTAGCCGAAATTTTTACAAAAAGTAGATCACAAATAGTTTTTCGAAGATCCTTGTACCAATTAAAATCGTTGCGCCATGACAAATTTCCAGACCTGAATTTCTCTAACTTTTCTATTTCCCTGACTTCCAGGTTTTCCATACGGCCAGTTACCCTTCAACCTTGTTTGTGACAGTTGAGTTCGCATCAACGAGCAAAATCAGAATGACAAGATCTGGTTATGTATGGGAGAAGACCACAAAGTTAGAGCACAGCCTACGTAATTAGTTTTTGTGCTCAAAATTCATAACGGTTTCATAATAGCCTTAATAACAGTGCTGGATTTACGACATTTAGGAACCTTCCCTGCGTTATCTCGACTCAAAGCTCGTACAGTTTCATTAATAAGCATCCAGCCCTTCTGGAGGACTCCTCCGTACCTTTCGATGTAATTTCGCGTGTCAAAGGTCAGATTCGTACCAGTTATTCGGCTGGGGTTAGGCTAGCAGGTATCGTACCTCTCGTTCCTTCTTACGGATAATTACACGATTTGTGCAAAAGTGAATCCCACGCAAAAGTGTATCTTACAAAATTTCCACTTCCTGAACTTGAGGCGTGCGGGACAGCTTAGCACTTAAAAAGCAGTTAGGAAAGTTGAGGTAGAGTTGACCGGCCACGAAAAGATGGCCGAAATCCAAACTTTTGGTGGGCGGGAAAAAGAACTAGGTTGTTACATGGGCGTGGAAGCAACAGGTGGAACAGCAGTGTGAGTGATGGATTTTTTTCAACTCCTCATAACGAGCAGTACCAACTTAGCCGTATTCGTTTAAAACACCTACATGTATACTGTATGCCAGGGGAATGTCTACTCTCTACAATACCTTTTGTTGCAGAAGATTGGCAGAAGGGCATTTGCGCCCTCTGGCGACTTTTTCTTATACCATCCATGTCCCCTCCAAGTAAATCAACCGAGCGTTTCGTGTTTTTTACAAGAGCGGCTTTTCAAGATGGCGGCATCAGGAGCAGGTTGCATAAAACTCACTTTTTCTCAAAACTTTTAAGTCTAAAGTTTCACTTTAAAAAGTAACACTTCGTGGCCTGAAAGTGCTACTTTCCAGATTAAAGTTTCGGTCAGTTGCATAAACATATCCCCTTTCTCAAAAGTACCACTTTCAAAGCTCCTTTCGCATATGATATACGCGCTATCGTCTCCTATATCAATTTAAAAATGCCGAAACAGCGAAAAAAAAATTGTAATCAAATTGCGTTTTAGTCTATTTTATTGCAAATGTGATTACATTTTTTACGCAATTATGGATTTCGGTACTAATTAAATTCGTTTTAAAACTTCTGATAACGCTTTGCTCTTGAGAAATTTCTAAAATTGCATGTACAAAGATTTATCAGTTTTAAGGCCCGTTTCACAACTTTTCAACTCATAAGTTAGTTAGGAATTATGAAATTCAATAAGATTATTATAATTAGGATGGAACGTGGTCACGTGCATTTTAACTAAAAAGTGCATTTTTTCCCATTTAAGAACGAACTATACATTCTAAATTCGGAAAGTTACACTTTCAAAAATATAAAAGAGCCACTTTCGAAAGTGTGAGTGAACGCCGCTTTTAATTATGCAACGCACATTCAACTGGCACTTTTCAAAGTGTTACTTTTGGGGCGAGGGTTACTTTTCTGAAATGTTGCACTTTGTCGAGAGGGGCTTCAAGACGAGTATAATCCGAATACGTACTGAAGACACACCGAACTAAAATCTAGTTTTACAAACTAGTTAACTACGTTTTTAATTATCGTGTTTTTTCTTTGGTATGTCCTCAGTATTATACTGTCATCCCTGTGCATCAAATTCAAACTCAGGAATCAGGATGCAAATTAGTTTCAAAGTGAATAAAACATACCAAGCGTGAAGCACGTGTACAATGCACAATGAATTTCTCTGGTTTTCGAAAAAGGAAATTGAAGCAGCTCGAAATATCAGTTTGGGTTTTGGCGACGGAAGTTAATTAGCACTGCAACAAGGCGAGCACGGTCTATCTTCCTAATTTTGCTACTGCCTAAGACGTCAACCCGGAAATTGCAAGACATTCCCAAAAGAAACGAAATGAGTATTGAATGGGGTGAGGGGGCATCCATACCTTGGCTTGCACGTACAGATAAGAATTGCACGTACTGCATTTCAAAATTGCACTCACACGTTCCACATTACGTGAACGATCGCAAAATCAACACAATCAGAAAATTAAAGCTGAATGTGATTATGTGAGGTTGGTGAATGTCCTTATTATAGGGTCTTTCAGCCGATAGCCAACTATAAGAAGTCATGCAATGACAGCAATGTTAGAAGCCAATATGTTACAGGCCTGTGGAAACGTGCAAAAAACCTCATTGTCTTGGCTGGTTTTTAACATAAACGTACTGGAGCAGTAGTCCAAGGCAAAACATACCACTGATTAGGACGATGTAATTATTATTGAATACAGTATGTACAATAAATTAATTCGAACAACATTACAGCATCAATGAGTTCACTTTGTCAATTTCGCACAGAAGAAACCAATCTGTATATTGGGGTTTTCTTTCATTGTGCAAAGGGCAACTTCACCTTAAAAACCATGGTGCATTACACGCCATAAATGATAATCAATATATCAAATACCTTATGGATTGAAATTATAATTAAAAGTTAGGAAAGTCCCTGACTTTCAAAAAATAAATTCAAAATTCCCTGACTTTCCCAGGTTTCTCAGTCAATTACAAATTCCCTGACTTTCCCAGGTTTTCCAGGATTTCCAGTTTCTGTGGGAACCCTGTCGATAGCAACAATACAGTGTGTGTAGGAGGTGAAGGCTGATAATCAAGCACTACACACTCACTACGATATTTTGAAACAGCAAGTCTTGGCCTTGCAAAACATTAGGAACTCTAGACATTGACTGAGTGAGATGACTTAAATTTATTTGGAGGAACTTGTCTCCGTCAAAAAAAATTACAGGTGTACAACGTATAATGAATGTGTAAACTTGGAACTGAGAGGCATTCTCAGGTCCAGCATCAAAATGGAAAGTCAACTGACTTTTCCCAGAAAGGGTGCTCCTTAAATAGTGCTCTATTGGGCACAGGTAGGATTAACAGTTGGACAGGGGTCAATCAC
>JAQGAF010001364.1:0-31800 GCA_034687865.1 Kryphioiulus occultus | reverse complement strand
GTCCGAAATTGTCAAAATGATCATGAATTGGTCTAGAAAATGGCCAGGATTATATTGATGATCTATCCATAAAACATTTTTTTTAATATTATTATTTTTAAAAAAAACTTCTGAATGTTAGTAAAATATATGTCATTTTGTTTGGAATGGTGGCTGTGTTTTTTAAAAGTAACAATTCGGTTTAAAATTCATAATTTTGCAAAACATTTCGTCCGAAATTGTCAAAATGATCATGAATTGGTCTAGAAAATGGCCAGGATTATATTGATGATCTATCCATAAAACATGTTTTTAATATTATTATTTTAAAAAAAAACTTCTGAATGTTAGAAAAATATGTCATTTTCTTTGGAAAAGTGGCTGTGTTTTTTAAAAGTAACAATTCGGGTTAAAATTCATAATTTTGCAAAACATTTCGTCCGCAATTGTCAAAATGATCATGAACTGGTCTAGAAAATGGTCAGGATTATATTGATGATCTATCCGTAAAACATTTTTTTAATATTATTATTTATAAAAATTATTATTATATATAAAAAAAAAATTTCGTCCATGGTCAGTATTGTTTCTTCTTTTTTCGTTGAAAAATGCTTCAATGATGTAAATTGAACATGGTGAGTATCAACCTGATTGTACCCTAATTTCGTTATTTCTAGATTTTTTTGTTCAAGTTTCGTCTATGGAGTTAATTTCTGTCAATATTAATATTTCCGAAATTTTCAAAATGATCTAGAACTGGTCTAGCAAATGGTCAGTGTTATATTGGTGATCTTGTTTTTATAAAAATAAATCCCTCAAACATTTCTTTTCCTGTTATTATTTTTGAAAAAAATAGCATTTCAAGGATAATTTACCAAAAATTCATTATTTATGGTTGTTTTTCGAAGAAATGTTCATAAAATGAATTATTGGGATTTTTTTTGGTGATGTTGATTAAAATCCTACCATTTGACATTTGAGATCTACTTTTTTAATAAGTTCCTTATTGTTTACACTACATTATTGTTAACAGAATTGTGGCACACATTTAATCATTAAAATATATTTCTGAAAACAATTAGAATATGACCCTGGAAAACCTGAAAAACTCAGGAAATTTCGTTTTCAGACATTAGTAGTTACCATTTTGATGTGAATTCGAAAAATTTTGCTCAGTTCAACATTTCTTTATGTCAATGATGATAACATCACTTATGGCGGAAGGACACATGCTTAAATTGTTTTATTTCTTAAATAGTTATGGATTGCTGGGTCCTAGTGGATGTGGCAAGACAACGTTATTAAAATGCCTTTTGGGAGAGGCAAAAATTGATGCTGGTAACATCACAGTCATGGGTTTGCCTGCTGGTGGATATCTTTGTGAGAAACTGAAAGCCACAAAAAGACCGGAAGTTGGATACATGCCACAGGTTGGTGGTACTAATTCAAAGCTTTTTAACAAATGAGAAAGATATCCCACATGGAAAAAAATGTTTTTCAAATGCATTGTGAAATGCAATACGAATTGCAAGATATATTGCAAATGCATTGGTCGTTTTTAACACAACACGAAAGACATTTGGTAATGTAAACAAAATTGCATTTTACAATGCGTCATAAAATATACTGACTTACAAAAGTTAATGTGTTCTGCATTGAATTGAATGAAATTGAAGTAGTTTTAAATTTTATACTTTATTTCATTGCCAGCTCTAATTTATTTATTGAATATTTTAGATGTTTTCAAAATTCAGAATTGGGATTTTTAACACCTTGGAATTATGAAATCTAGCGAGACTTTTGACATTTCACAATGCATGGAATATAAATTGTAAAATGCATTATTCAATGCAAACTGAATACATTACACAACACATTCTTCAATGCACACACTAAGCTTGCATAACCGTGTGCATTTCACAATGCAATTTCCAAAACACATAATACATCGCAATATGCATTCCATAATGCTATACAAACTGCTTAAAAACACATTTTAAAATGCATTCGGAAATGTATTTGTCAATACAGTTTGAAAGTAAATTTGTCTCAATCAACAGACATTTTAAAATGTATTTTCCAATGCATGTCTTACAATCCATTTCTAAATACATTAACATTACCTGTGGGGAGTTCCTTGGAAAATAAATTTTCTAACTCTAAAGAAACTTTAAAAATTCCATTATTTTTTTAATTTACGTGTACTGTCACATTTTTCATTTTTTCAATTTTTTTTCCTTAAGGATATTGCATTGAATGTCACCTTAACCGTGAAAGAAACGTTTACCCTTTTTGGGACTATCTGTGGCATGACCCCCAAGGAAACTAAAGAGAGGACAGAATTTCTCCTCAAATTTTTGGGCATAGCCAACTGGGATAAACTTGTTGGCCAGTTAAGGTAATTTTTTATATTTTCGACTTTTTTTATGACAAATTTTGTTATTCGACCTTCATTTTCAAGAATTTGTTGGATTTTAATAGTTTATTTTTTTGATTTTAGTGGTGGTCAACAGAGGAGGACGTCATTCGCAATAGCTTTATTGCACGAACCTCAGTTACTGATTTTGGATGAACCAACAGGTATTTGAACATTGAAAATGTTTCACAAATTACTTTGAGTCAACTTTGAATTAATCCAAAAATCATATCATAAATCATGCTCAAACCTCTAGAAACCAGGCAGGTGGTTGTCGAAATCAAAAATACTCATAATTATCAAACAAAATGTTTGACAAAATTTTTAAAAAACTGCAGTTTTTGGTGATTTCCTTGTTTTCACAATAAAAATTACAAATATGAATACAAATTACGAAATTTAAAAATAAAATTAAATAAAACATGGTGATTACTTACTAATAGTAAGGTACTGAGCTGAAATGAATTGAACTAACTTTTAAATAATAATGTTTCACAATATTCTTTAAAAAAACGTTTTTTTTTGTTTATTCAAATTCTGCAGTTTTTAGTGATGTCCTTATATTTTCACAATAAAAATTTTAAAATTAAATTAAATAAACATAGTTATCACTTACTAATAGTAAGGTATTGAGCTGAAATGAATTGAACTAACTTTTAAATAATAATGTTTCACAAAATTCTTTTAAAAAACCTTTTTTTTGTTTATTCAAATTCTGAAGTTTTTAGTGATGTCCTTATATTTTCACAATACAAATTTTAAAATAAAATTAAATAAACATAGTTATCACTTACTAATAGTAAGGTACTGAGCTGAAATGAATTGAACTAACTTTTAAATAATAATGTTTCACAAAATTCTTTAAAAAAAGTTTTTTTTGTTTGTTTACTCAAACATTTTTATTTTTAGTGATTTCCTTATGTTTTCACAATAAAATTACAAAATATAAATTCAAATTACGAAATTTAAAAATAAAGTTAAATAACACATAGTAATCATTTACTAATAGAATTGTATTGAGCTAAAATTAATTTAATTGAACTGAATTTAATAATAATAATTCAAGTGAAATTTGTGTTTTGAGTTTAAATTTATTTCATTTCAGTTGGCGTGGATCCAATATTAAGGCAAAAGTACGTGTTTTAAAACAATGCTCTTAAAATTTATAAAGCTGACGATATAAAATAATACTGATTAACAACGTTTGCTAATTCTAGTATTTGGAATTATTTAAATAAACTGGTTAACGCCATACATCGCCCCACTACAATTATTATAACCACCCACTATATCGAAGAAGCAAGAATGGCCAACAATGTAAGTTTATTACAATCTAATGAAAGGTTTTGGATATTATTTTGTTCACTCATTTTGATAATCACTCAGGTGGGGATGATGTTGAATGGAAAGTTATTGGAAGAAGGATGTCCAATGGATTTGATTCGTCGATATCAATGCCTTACCTTGGAGCAAGTTTTTCTGAAATTATGTATGGGCTCAAATAATGAAAAATGTGAGCCAATTATCGAAACAACAAACAGGAGAATAACTGGTAATCTTTACTTGAAAATTGATTGTGAATGAGATATACCTACATGTACTTTGGCAGACTTTGAAATAAGATTTTTTTTCCGCAGAAAAAGGCGAAGAAACACAAGTCTGTGAGGTAAAAGATGTGCCAATTTCAGAAATACCAAGATGGCATCGAATCAAAGCACTTACTCTCAAGAATATATTGTTTGTGTTTCGTCATTATGGGTTAGTATTGTTTTCATACAGTATGTGGGATTCACCTGAAACGTATTTCGACAGTGAATTAGAAATTTGGTTTCAAATTATTGAACTTTAATATTGAATATTGAAATTTGGTTTTAAATTATTGAACTTTAATATTGAATATTGAAATTTGGAATTTTAATTTTAATTTTGGTATTTAATTACTGAATTTTGATATTGAATTTGAATTCTGGTTTTGAATAATTGAATTTTGATCTTGAATTACTGAATTTTGAAATTGAATTTTTGAAGTTTGAAATTTGGTATTGAATCAGCAATTGAATCAGAAATATTGTAAAATTGAATCAGAATTACTTACTTATTGAATATTGAAATTTGATAGTTTAATTTTATTTATGTATTGAATTTGAATTCTGGTTTTGAATTATTGAATTTTGATATTGAATTACTGAATTTTGATGTTGAATTATTGAATTTTAAAATTTGGCTGTGAATCAGAAATTTGAAATTTGGTATCGAATTAGAAATATTGAAAAATTGAATCAGAATTTAATTACTTATTGAATATTGAAATTTGGCATTGAATCAGAAATTGAATCAGAAATTTGGTCTTGAATCAGAAATATTGTAAAATTGAACAGAAATATTGAAAAAATGAATCAGAAATGCTGAAAAATTCAATCAGAATTGCTTACTTATTGAATATTGAAATTTGATATTGAATTTTAATTTTTTTATTTTTTGAAATTTGGTATTGAATTTGAATTCTGGTTTTGAATTATTGAATTTTAATACTGAATTACTGAATTTTGACATTGAATTATTGAATTTTAAAATTTGGCTGTGAATCAGAAATTTGAAATTTGGTATCGAATCAGAAATATTGAAAAATTTAATCAGAATTACTTACTTATTGAATATTCAAATTTGGCATTGAATCAGAAATTGAATCAGAAATTTGGTCTTGAATCAGAAATATTGTAACATTGAACAGAAATATTGAAAAAATGAATCAGAAATGTTGAAAAATTCAATCAGAATTGCTTACTTATTGAATATTGAAATTTGATATTGAATTTTAATTTTATTTATATTTTGAAATTTGGTATAGAATTTGAATTCTGGTTTTGAATTATAGAATTTTAATACTGAATTACTGAATTTTGACATTGAATTATTGAATTTTAAAATTTTGCATTGAATTAGAATTTGAATCAGAAATTTGAAATTTGGTATTGAATCTTAAATATTGAAAAATTGAATCAGAATTACTTACTTATTGAATATTGAAATTTGGTATTGAATTTTAATTTTATTTACTTACTGAAATTTGGTTTTGAATTTGAATTCTGGTTTTGAGTTATTGAATTTGTATATTGAATTACTGAATTTTTATCTTGAATTACCGAATTTTGATATTGAATTATTGAGTTTTGAAATTTGGTATTGAATTACTGAATTTTTATCTTGAATTACCGAATTTTGATATTGAATTATTGAATTTTGAAATTTGGTATTGAATTTGAAATCTAATTTTAATTTATTGCATTTTGATATTGAATTCTTGATTTTTGAAATCTGACATTGATTGTATTATTTCAGGATACTTATTTTCCAGTTAATTCTGCCGCCCTTAGTCATATTCATTTTCACATATACGGTCGGCACCCCTTTGTACTATTTACCAGTCGGGGTGGTCAACGACGATACCCTGGACCTAGGAAAACTTTATCTGGAACATATAAATAGTGACAACATTGTTCAGGTTTTTGAATTTATTTCATTATTTGATAAACTCAATGATTCAAATGCCTGCCTGTTTTTCAATTAAAATACATTCACATTCAATAATTTGATGTTTTTCAGTATGCATACAATACAGTCGAAGAGGCCGAAGCTGACGTTGTGCATGGCACGATTAAGGGAATTATTCACCTTAATGCAAATTTCACAGATGGAATACGAGCGAGGTTAGAAAATGTTTTTTTTTTATTTTTTGATAAATTGTTTAAGTCCCAAATATGGACAAGCAATGCATTAAAATTCATGATTTCTTGGATATTTCTTAAAACTGCTTGAGAAATATCCACTAAATACATTATTGATAATCTAGTTTTGGATAAACAAATTTGACCTCTGCAGTCCCTTCTTTGTTAAGATTTATAATCTTAGATTCAATATTTCTTCAATTTCTTATGAAAAATCCACTGAATGCATTATTGGTAATCTATTTGTCAACAAATGTGATTATTTCCTTCGTTGTTAACATTAATAGTAAATAATTTAATAAAAAACCATCGAAGTTTTCTTGATTATTAACATAACTAAAGTTTTTAATATAATTGTGAACTAAATTCTTCTTCAATTTCTTAAGCAAAGTCCAGTGACTCATTATTGGTAATCTCTTTGTCAGCAAATGGAATTATTTCCCTCGTTGTTAACATTAATGCTAAATAATTTAATAAAAATAAACTTTAGAAGTTTGTGGACTAATATCCATCACTGGCAATAATTTTTTTATAAATCGTAATTTTTTTCTGAATATTACGATTTTAGTTTGATGGTTAGATGGAAACTTTAATTTTCATTTTCTTTTTCAAAATTGGCAGATTTAAAAATGGTGCATTGACTGACAATACTTCAATACATAGCAGCCAAATCCTCCTCTCTTTAGACTGGACTGGTAAGTTAAAGCCTATTTTCAGTGAACTTTTCTGTGAAATTTTGGTTTTTTTTGTTTTCATCATTTTCAATTTATATTATGTTCAAAAGTGCAACCTGTGGCGTATGCAATCAACGGCGAAGTATTTTTTGCATTTCGTCGTTTTGCTGCAGTTGTCTTGTCTACGATGGGTTTAAATCCACAAGTTGGAGACATACCACTTAAGGTGAGAAAGCAGTTAGTAGCAATGTTTAATTAGCATTGTTTTTAGCGCTTTTTGACAAAATATTTTTTGCATTTCAAGCTTGAAAAGTTACAAGTGTATGGCAGTTTTAGCAGCTCATTCGACCAGTTCCTGTTTCCTGGAATTATTATTTGGTATGTTAACGTTTTGGTAATCATACCAACAAGATCATTTTGGTGGGACGTCACTTATCTTTGAACAGTTTTAACTTATACATTTGATTGGCAATTTAGTTAAAAACAAACGGTTTAATCGAATATGAACATTTTTTAAAATTAAAGCTTTAATTGTTTTCATAAACGTTTAATGGTAACCCAACCCAAGATAAATTCCTCTAGTTGATATAAACATTTGTTTTTAATTGTTTACCCACATAATGATGATAATGCTTTCAATACTTTAATGAATAAGTCTAGAACATGCACCCAGTAATATTATTTTATATTAATTATATTTTACTAGCTATGTTAATTATATTTCATAGTAAATTATGTATTAAATCGTTGATTTTGTAATATTGAACAGTTATAAGCCAAGAAAATTAATAATTGATAATATTTCAATTGAAATATTAAGTCATTATTACGGTTCAATATTACAAATTGAAGGATGTAGATCTAATTAATTAATTTAATTGATACAATTTAATTCAGATAAAATAATATTACTGAATGCATGTTCTACACATATTCATTTAAAATACTCACAACATGTTATGGTGTAGACTTCTGAAAAATCAATTTAAAAGACATTAATTTTCCTTGGGTTTTTACTGCTCAATATTACCAATTGAAAGATTTAGCTTTCTCAAATCACTTGGAATTTCATTGTTTCTTCAGATTTCTTTTGTCGAAATTGATATTTGTTGACGAGCTTATACCACATTTGATGACAAATTCTAAAGTTTGGCTGAATTTAAATAAAAACTTGGAAAAAATCCAGCATTTTACATTTAGTTCTTAAAAAAAAGCATTTTCACTCACACGATGATTTTAGTTTTAAATTTAGCTTTTTGTGTCTCGAATTATCCATCAATTTTTTTCGACTTCTTTTTTATCGTATTTTCATAATTTTTTCGACTAATTTTTTGTCGTATTTTTGTAATTTTTTCGTTTAATTTTGATGTAATCATTTGGGGAAGTGAGATGAAAATTAAGATTTTGGGAAGACATAATACTTGATGGGAAGGCCTTCACGTTTTGCTTTTTTATCTTAGTCTAACCAAATTTAATTTAATTTTTTTTTTACTTTTATTTTCAGCGTTGCTTTTTTCATTGCAATGTGCCTGACAGCCATTTCACTTGTTTTAGAAAGGAGAGCTGGAACTCTCGAACGACTTACTACGTCAGGTATTAACTGAATTTAACCTAAATATTTACCTCAAATCACATATTTATACAAACCAGATTTTAATTGTTTTTTTACTCCTGCCAGGTGTCCTTCCCATCGAATTCATCTTTTCTCACCTTAATACTCAAGTGTTCGTCATGACAGTTCAAATTTTCTTGGAGCTGATTATATCGTTCACAATTTTGGGATTTACTTGTAAGGGTAGCTACGCGTGGGTGGTGCTGCTGTTGCTCCTTCAGGGATTTTGTGGCATGAATATGGGTGAGTTTTTGCCTTGGCTTCATACTTTGTAGCTTAGTCCAACTTCAAAATCGTTTACTTTGGCTAAACTATAATCACTGTATTGTCAGGTATCGTGATTTCTGCTGGTTTTATGGACGAGACTGTGGTCCTGATGGTGTGTTTGGGAACGTGGGGTTTCTTCCTATTTTCTCAAGGTACGTACAATGACATTTGTGTTTTAAACGATCTTTAAAATAAACAAATTTTGCAATATCGAGAATTATAGTCACAAATGGTATATACCACTCGAAATAATTCGAAAATCAGTAAATTGTTAATGTCGATTATTTTGATTTTATTGTCATTTAATTTGCTTAAATTGACCATTTCACGATGCAATACAGTTATTTAAAATTGGTTGCCAATTCATTTTTTAAAGTAATGCTGTATAATTCAAAGCAATTGCTTCGTAAAATACTAACTGTTTTAGATTTGCTTTAGAGAATAAATTGGCAACAAAACTAAAATAATTTTAATTTAAATAATAAATCGAAATTTACAGATATTGCCTTCTGCTTCAGTTGTTATATCATAAAAAATAATTCTAAAATCAGTATTTTTTAAAATTCAATTATTTTATTTATGTTGCCAGTTCATTTTTAAAGTAAAGCTGTATAATTCAAAGCAATTGCTTCGTAAAATACTAACTGTTTTATCTTTGCTTTAAAGACTAAATTGGCAACAAAATTAATAAAATTTTACTTTAAAGAATAAAACGAAATTTACAGATATTGCCTTCTGCTTAAGTTGTTATAATAAAATAAATAATTCTGAAATAAGTCATTTTTAAATTCGAGTATTTTAATTATGTTCCCAATTCATTTTTTGAATAAAAGCTAATACAGTGACCATTTTGCGATGAAATTATAATATTTTAATTTTGTTGCCAATTCATTTTTTTTTAAAAATCAATCCATATAAATCACAACTATTGCATTGCAAAATGGTCAGTTTTAACTCTTATTTAAACAATTAATTGGCAACAAAATTAAAATAATTGAATAATAAAAACCTGGAGCAGATGGTAATATTTGTAAATTTTGTTTAGCTCTGAAAATAATTTGGCAACAATATAACAACAACATAATAATAAATTGACAACAAAATTCAAATAATTTGAATTTAAAGAACAAAGCGAAATTTACAGATATTGCCATCTGCTTCAGTTGTTATCTCGTAGGAAATAATTCTAAAATCGGTAATTTTTAAAACTCAATTTTTAATTTTTTTGTTAATTTATTTGCTAAAATAAAGCTAAATTGCATCTAAAAGTGGTCAGATTTAGCCTTTACTTTCGAATGATGGATATATTTGTGAATTTAGTTTTGCTCTCAGTAATAGACATACAGTAAATTTTTCTTTAAAAAACAATTGGCATGATAATGAGATGGATTTGAGTCGCACAAAACCAATTTTTCAATTTTAGTAATTGCAAAAATGGAGTTTAGTCGCACAAAAGCCAATTGTCAGTTTTATACATTGCAAAAATGTTGTATTTTAATCAATTTTGATGTCAATTCATTTTTTAAAATAAAGCCATATTGCATCGAAAAATGGTCAGATTTAGCCTTCACTTAAAAATATTAATTGGCAACAAAATTGGATTCATTTCGAATTGTTTACTACCTGCAGCAGATGGATATATTTGTGAATTTAGTTTTGCTCTCAGTAATAGACATACAGTGAATTTTTCTTTTAAAAATAAAAAGCAATTGGCAATGATAATGAGACAGATTTGAGTCACACAAAACCAATTTTTCAATTTTATTAATTGCAAAAATGGAGTTTTGTCACACAAAAGCCAATTGTCAGTTTTATACATTGCAAAAGTGATGGATTTTAACCAAAATTATTCTTTCAGGATACTTGTGGCCAGTAGAGGGCGTCAACGTCGTCTTGCGATTCATTACGAGAATGTTGCCTCAAACATTGTCAGTGGAGGCTTTGAGAAGTGTAATCAATAGGGGTTGGGACATCAGTAACCCAGAAGTGTACATGGCGTTTATAGTGACCTCTGTTTGGTCCATCATATTTTTGGTCATGGCACTAGTGCTGTCTCGACGAAAACTGTAAATTTATCGTTTTGCACCAGAGTTGCATCACATTGCTTGGTACTGGTGCTGTCTCGACGAAAACTATACATGCAAGTTGCCTTCCAGTTGCATCACATTGCTTTTTTTACGTTTTAACAATTGTGCAATTGTGGCTGGCAGCCAAGAAGAAGCCAAGGCGTCTTGACTCTCAGATCTTCTCAGTATTACTTTGGTTATCCGAAAAATCAAATGACCTCAACGACTGTCATGCTAGTCGTGGTCAGTCCTGAGGCTCTGTGGACAGTATTGATGCTTCTGCATATTACCTTTGTGATTGAGTGCTTCAGTTAAGCTCAGTTACTGAAGTGAGTTAGTATAACGGAGAAAAGTTGTTTTATCGTTTCAACAAATACCTACAATGGTAACCATTTTTATAACGTTTTTAATTGGTAGGAATTTTGCCCACAGGTGCCAGTTTGGTTCAGTAAATATTACTTTTACTCTATTTATTCCATAAAAAGGTAAGTTAATATGAAATTAATGTAAAACTGAGTTCCATTTCAAGCTCCATTACATGTTTGAATGGTGTTCATGATTTTAAAAAACGAAAAAAAATTAAATTTTCGACCTAGAAACCTTAAATTTTAAAAATTGAAAATTGAAATGAAGTACAATTATCATAGTTTTCAAGGTTTTATTCAAATATTTGATGATGAAATACCAGTTTTTACAAGGGATCAAGATGAAAAATTGCAAAGCCCTGTAAGTATTAAAATGACATGCAAATTATGCTCATTTATTTGATCGTCAAACTTGAGGTTATTCCCATTTGCTTACATGTATGTAATTTTTCGTCAATTCCTTCGTCAAAAATGACACCTGTGGGCACATTAATTGCGCTATTATGCAAAATCATTGTTCCCCTATATTTATTGTATTTATTTCTGACGGACGAAGCGTTTTTTTTTTTTGTTTCACATGATCTACATGTATATCTGTATGTTAATTTCGTGATTGCAGATTGTGTGAAATTGCTACATTAGATGATAAAGTTTTTTAAAAACCAAGGTGAGAGAAATAAATCCTATATCTTTTTTATTTATTTTACCCAGAATGGAATTATTGTTAAGCTAGTCATTGATTAGATAAGAAACAAATCAAATCAAAATGCTTCTAACACATCAGTGTACTCTATTTGTTAACTGGCTCATAAAGATTAATTAGCTGGTTATCTGGTTAATGCGAACAAAAGAAGGATAATGGACTGCTAATTGTTAATTTAAGCTTATGGTGCACTGTGGACTTAGTTAGTTAACCGAAATTGGAGAAGTTTTCCAATTTAAAAGTTTGCGAAAGTATTCTGGACATTGATCTCGATTTACTAACACATTAAACTCAATCTCTATACAGTGTATTTTAAAAATCTAGGAATATTTAGTCCATTTCATTCATTGTGGCCAATGAACTTGCATTTATTGTTAAAAACAAGTTTAAGCGAAAAATATTTTTCAAAAATGGATGACAAATAACGGTTTCTTAAGCAAATTTAAAAAATGCTTATGGATTAGCATTTTCTTGATCCCCTCCCTCCTTATGACAAGGACATAATAATTGAACGTTCCCTTATTATTCGAGGAAAATTTAATTTCAAAATATTGACAACATTATATTGATAAAAATATATTGACATTATTGACAACATTATATTGATAAAAATATATTGACATTATTGACATTAAAATATAGACACACATATGCTTACAGTATTAGCAAAAACCAACTTGAGCGAAATTGTTTTCAAAAATGAATGACAAATAATGGGTTTTTAAACAAAAATATAAAAAAAAAAATATTGATTAGCATTTTCTTGATCCCCCACCCTCATTATGACCTTGACATAATTCTTTAACGTCCCCTTATTATTGGAGGAAAATACAATTTCAAAATATTGACAACATTATGTTGATAAAACATATATTGACATTATTGATATTATAATATATGCACATATATATATTTACAGCATTGACAAAAAAAACCTTGAGCGAAATTATTTTTCAAAAATGAATGACAAATGACGGTTTTTAAACAAAATAAAAAATTAATAACGACTAACATTTTCTTGATCCCCCTTCTTATGGCATTGACATAATATTTGAACGTCCCCTTATTATTGGAGGAAAATTTAGTTACAAAATATTGACAATAAATTGATAAAAATATATATATATTATTGATATTATAATATATACACATACATGTATATGTTTACAGTATTGAGAGAAACCTAATTGAGCGAAATTGTTTTTCAAAAATGAATGACAAATGACGGTTTTTTAAACAAAATTTTAAAAATGAGAATTGATTTGCATTTTCTTGATCCACACTTCTTATGACATTGACATAATATTTGAACGTCCCCTTATTATTGGAGAAAAATGTAATTACAAAATATTGACAATAAATTTATAAAAAAATATATTATTGATATTATAATATATACACATACATGTATATGTTTACAGTATTGACAAAAACCCAATTAAGCGAAATTGTTTTTCAAAAATGAATGACAAATGACGGTTTTTAAACAAAATAAAAAATGAATAACGATTAACATTTTCTTGATCCCCCTTCTTATGACATTGACATAATATTTGAACGTCCCCTTATTATTGGAGGAAAATTTAGTAACAAAATATTGACAATAAATTTATAAAAAAATATATTTATAATATATACACATACATGTATATGTTTACAGTATTGAGAGAAACCCAATTGAGCGAAATTGTTTTTCAAAAATGAATGACAAATGACGTTAATTGAACGTCCCCTTATCACTAGAGAAAATTTTCGTTTAATATTATTGACTACATGCTTCACATACGGAAACTTTGGCAAGCACCATATACTGTTTTTAATTGAAATTCAGGAACTGAATTTAAGCTGTTTACAATCGCACATGTGTGTGATTTACGTAAATGCTGCTTAAGTTAGGACTTGCTTGCGTACATGTTTGCATTCAACGCTGATATCGTGGGTTGTTTTGATAAAAAATATTGACAACTTCATGACGTTTTTTAATCGTTTAGCGAGTTCAACGGTTACAGCGCTTTGGAAAGTTACACTTATTTGTCGGTCACATTTCATGGACAATATTGCGTTGTTTTTCAATATTTAATCGTGTTTATTTTAACACTCCATTAATGGTTTCGCCAGCGTCAAGCAGCTGCTAGCAACACTTGGGTTTTAAGGTAAAGAAACCTTCAGATTTTCTTAACATTTCACAGCAAACCATAGCCTGAAATTCATAAACGAAAATATTAAGGCTAATATTTTTGTTAATTTTGGGACACCCTGCATTTAAGAATTAATTTCAAAGCATATTTATTTTTTAAATAATATTAATAGATTTAGGCAAATGTGTTCCTTCGATTTAACTGAAATGCATTGTCATGACTAATATTTAAAAATGATTTGGGAATTTAATTTATTTTTCATTTAATTTAAATTAATGCATATTGAACATATTCTAAATGCCTGTTAAATATACATATTATTCAAAAATGATAGTTAATTTAATGTATGCATACTGTATTATTTAAAACTACTATTTAATACTACCATTGGCAGGAATTGTAAGCTTACTTTCACATGTTCAGTCATGTATATTATTTAAAAATGATAACCAATTTAGTTTTATTTTAATTACAAATTAATTTATATACCAGTATCATAATTAAACTGCATAATTTAATACTCCTGACCGTATGAATTATACTTTCGCTTACATTTAATATTAAAATATGCCTTGAAATTATATTTTATCTGGATTTAAAATAATTTATCTTTCCAAATAAATTTTCAAATAAAATTATTAATTATGATCTACAAATAGTTTTAGAATACTTGAAAATCGTTTTGATTTACACATTCGAAATGCATGCATTAGTCGTACATATTATTTAAAACAATGATCAGCAATTTCATTTACTTGCATGTATATTATTTACTGTAAATATGAATGAATTATACTTTCGCAGGTTCAAAATAATTGTTGTCATATACATGTGTTTTATTTAAAATTGATAGCCAATTTATTTTTATGTTAATTTAAATTTAAGTTGTATACCAACGTATTATTTAACATGCCTAATTTAAAACTCCAATACGCATAAATTATATTTTTACTGACATTTAATCTTCATAAAATAATACAGCCTTGAAATAATCTTTTTTTCTGGATTTCAAATAACTTATCTCGCGAAATAAGTTTTAAAATCCAATTATTAATTTTTTATATGTTACAAATACCGGTTACTCCCAGAATACTTTCTAGGACTTTTTTCAATTATTTTTTTTTCTATAAAAAATGATTAGCTCGTGTTAACCAAAGATGGAATGACGAATTTACACCATTTTAAAGTTCTTGTCACGCCTGCAGAAAACAACATTGCTACAAAAAATCCACATTTGCATGTTTTATCTCAATATCTGCATTATTGCAGTTATTTTAACTACCTTTAACTATATTCAGATATAGACCAAGGTCTAATTTTATTGGCTGTCTTTCAGAACAAGTTGTGGAAGAATCCTATACCTTAAATTACCTAATTTTGCTTATCAATATGGTAATAAGTTCTTTGTTCATATACCATGCATTTTTCGATGTTCATTTTCTTCCAGCATTTCTAGAAGATGGAAGAAGATAATCTTTGCCTAGAAGTAAAGGATGTTTATAAAGTCTATAGGAGCAGAAATTCAAATTATCACATCATTAATGGATTGTCACTTTCACTGGCACATGGAACAATGTAAGTTTTTAAAATACGTTAATTTTTAAAAGACTGTTTGATTAGGAAATATGAAATTTAACCCTCGTAGCATTGTCGATTTTTTTGATAAGGTTTAAAGGTTTGAGGTTGATGGCACAATCACATCCTCTAGAGTCAGAAATGAGCAAATGGAACACGTCCTTTTGGGAAGTTTGTTAGCAATCTGATCGGCTGATTTTTGTTGGATTAATGAGAACAGGAACTTCGGACCATATGAATTTTGCCTCAAATAATTACTCGTATTTTTCATTATGACCCACATAATGTTAAAAAACAACCATTGGAAAATTAAGATACTGTACATGTATGTATTAAAATTCTTCAAACCTTGTAGAAGTCTTATCAAACAAATTTGGAGAAACTTTTCTAGAGTTTTTAGATCCAACGTCAAAATGTGGCATATGTAATGGGTAACACAAATTACATAAATTGTCGAATTTAGCAAAAATACAACATACAGAATTCGACATGCAGTATTTTATAAAAAAAAAGATTATTAAAGATCATTTTAGGAGAATTTGTGATACATTTGAAAAACAAATATTGGATAATGAGGATATATAAATGTACTTAATATCCTAGGAAAGCCTTTTCTATAAAATTTAGAGAAACTATGAGGTTTTTTAGACTTTCGTCGAAATGTGGCAAATTTCATGAGTAATAAAAATTGCATAAATTGCTGGATTCCGTGAAAATACTACATATTGTATTTTATATTAAAAAAAAAAATTATTAAAGAACATTTTATCTCAAATTGAAGATACTGTATGTTTCAAACTTAAAACCCTTGGGAAATCTTTTCAAAAAAATTTAGAGAAACTATAAGGTTTTTTAGATTTTTGTCGAAATGTGGCAAATCTCATGGGTAATAAAAATTGCATAAATTGCTGAATTCCGAAAAATACTACATATTTTATATAAAAACAATCATTAAAGAACATTTAGGTAAATTTGAGATAACATTTTAAAACAAACATTGGAAAATGAAGATATGTTTTAAAATTAATCAACTTAAAACCCTTGGGAAATCTTTTCAAGAAAATTTAGAGAAACTATGACGTTTTTCAGGCTGTTGTCGAAATGTGGCAAATCTCATGGGTAAGAAAAATTGCATAAATTGCTGAATTCCGTACAACTACTATATGTTTTATATAAAAAACATTTAACTAACATTTAGGTGAATTTGGGAGAAATTTGAAAATAAAACATTGGAAAACGAAGATACATGTACATTATGTGTCAAAATAAATGTACTTAAAACCGTTGAAAAGATTTCTCAATGACATTTGAAGAACATTTTCTGAGATTTGTTAGTCTGTTGTCGAAATGTTGCAAATGGCAGCAGTCAGTCCAATATGACAAACTTTTAACATTGAGTTTGATATTTCAAGCACACAACTTTAAATTGAGGCCTTCAATTATTCATGGTTCATAGTTCATTATAAATCCGCTATTTTATTTATACATGTATGAAGGAGCTGATATGTCCTTGGTCTATTGAAGGAGACAAACTGTGATCCATATCAATTACATGTACATGTACTGTCGAAATAATTCCACTATCAGATAGCATGTGATGTAAAGGGTGCTTGTAAAACATTGCAGCAGTTTCTGGAAGTCACATTGATATTTTTTTTCGACAGCATTTGAAATTTTGTCGACGTTTTTGTATTACAAACTGTAGCATTAGTTAGCAAAATTCGTGAGATCAATACAAACCAATGCAAGAATTATTGACTATTGAAGTTGTACGAAGGTTTATTAGATTCAACCGAAACCTGACATCAGTTTAGAGAGGATATTTGTTTAGACAGGTTCTACTGTAAGGTGATCGATGAATTGGAAGATGTCAGATTGCAACTCAGTGTCCTCAATGTCATTTTACGAGACATAAAGGAAAAGGTCAAATACTTGAAATCAGTAGTTTAGGATGAATGCGTATAAAATGTCTGTCTAATCTGCATTTAGATATGGATTACTGGGACCTTCGGGTTGTGGAAAAACGACCTTGCTGCGGTGCATCATGGGAAGGATCAACATCGACTCGGGGTCGATTTCGGTGTTTGGAAATTCGCCAGGATTTGCTGGATCCAAATCTTTAATTGGCTATATGCCACAGGTATTTTTATCTACTGTCTTTCAAATTGCAACATTATCTTCATTATCGCTTTCATTATCATTAAGTTTCCTTATGAAGAATTCACCTAAAATGCATTTTTTTTGTTAAAAAAATTGCCTGCGTCGTTTCCGTCATTATGAAGAATTTTTTAATATTTCAAAGAAGTAGTCCTCAAAAATGCAGTGTTATGGATCTAGTGGTTTCGACCACTAGTGTTCGCATTGTTATTAATATTAATGCACTAAAAATTCAGTATTTCTTCTAATTTTTCAAAAATTTCGCCTGCGGCAGTTTCTTAATTATTAATATTATTGTTTCTTCTTAAAGAATTGTGGGCTAATTCCATCATTTCGTGATCAGATCTATAATTTCTAAAATTTCTTATTTTGCTTGGATCAAATCTGTAAAAATTATTTCTTTAAATTGTCTGGAAATTATCCAAAAAGTGTCTGAAAAACCTGAAAAAGTCAGGGAAATTTAATTAAAGATTTGGTTAGTCATCCTGACAGAAAAATACAAAAAATATAGTTATTTGTCATGTTGCAGATAAAATTAATTTTAATTACATGTAACATTTTTTTGATAAGTCAGGGAATTTAAGCAGATTTGGTCAAGGAAACTCAGGGAAATTGAGTTGCAAATTTTGGTATTAACCACGTGATCTCTTCTACTAGGTCCATCCATTTTATCAATTTTACTATCCCTTTCCCTTTGCTAGTATAATCTCCCACTCCCATCACCATTTCTCATATAGTTAATTTTGGTTAAATTTGCTTATATTTGTAACTTGATTCCCACAGGAAAACGCGTTAATTAATAGCCTGACAATAATGGAAATCCTACGTTTGTATGGCAACATTTATGGCATGCAGCCAGAGACAATAGAAACCAGATCGAAATTTTTAGTTAATTTACTTAAAATACCTTCACAGGACAACAGATTAATCGGCAATTTCAGGTAAATTTTATTTAAAAACTTAAGCATTTTTAAATTTTGTCATGTTATTGAAATTGTGTTTCTTACTATTGTTCTATTTTAGTGGAGGACAACAAAGAAGAGCTTCTTTTGCAATAGCCCTGTTACACAACCCTGAATTACTTATTTTAGATGAACCAACAGGTTAGTTCAGGTGTAGTTAAGCCAAATTAAACCTGCCCTGAATTGAAAATTGAAATTTTTTTATAAGTGAATACAGTTTTAATAATAAGATGAATACAGCATTGTTGTTTTCTGGTAACTTTCCGTGCACTAATCACATGATGTTTTATTTGATTTAAGTTGGTGTGGAGCCAATTTTGAGGAGCAAGTAAGTTATAATTAAAATTCACTTGGATGAATTATGAACGTACAGTACACTATAATTTGTATCAATAAGAAATGTGTGTAATATCAAAACTATATTTTCCTTTCGCAGTATTTGGAATTATTTAGCCTCTTTGGTGGAGTCTTACAACACAACTATAATTTTAACAACGCATTATATCGAGGAGGCAAGAATGGCGCACAGTGTGGGTACCGTTTACAATTTTTTTAAAAAAAAATTCTGGTGGCATTTCACTTAATGATTATGAAAAATGGATTTCGCAAGACATGCTGTTCAAAAATAATAAGTTGAAGAAAGGTATAATATTTTAAAATACCGGTAGTCAAATTCCCAAATAATCGTTTTCAAAAAAAGAATTTTCAAGTTGTTCACCGATTTTTTAAAAAAAATCTGGTAACATTTCGCTTAATAATTATGGAAATCTAATTTTACAAAAAGCATAGCCCAAAAATGAAAAGTTCAAGAAAGGGTCATTTAAACAAATAATGTTTTAAAATATCGGAAGTCAAATAACCAAATATTCGTTTTTCAAAAATGGATTTTCAAATTGTTTGTCGATTTTTTTTCTAAATTGTGGTATCATTTCATTTAATAACTATCAAAAACTGATTTTGCTAGTGGGTTATTTAATCAAATAATGTTTTAAAATATCGTAATCAAATAATCACACAATGGTTTTCCGAAAAACAATTTTCAAGTTGTTCACCGATTTTTTAAAAAAATCTGGTAACATTTCGCTTAATAACTATGAAAAACTTATTTTGCTAATGGGTTATTTAATGAAATAGTTTGAAAATACCGGAATCAAATAACCACACGATGGTTTAAAAAAAAGAATTTTCAAATTGTTTACCAATTTTTTAATAAAAATCTGCAAACATTTCACTTAATAACTATGAAAAGCTAATTTTACGAAACACAATGTCCAAAAATGAAAAGTTCAAGAATGAGCCATTTAATCAAATTTTGTTTTTGGGTCAATCAAATGTCCAGATGTCTGTTTTTCGAAAATTGTTTTCATGTTTTCGTTTTAATTTTATATCCGATTCTTTGTTACAGGTTGGTCTGATGTTGAATGGTCAGTTGTTGGCCGATGCACCACCAGAGGAGCTTATCATCGAACACCAATGCGAAACTTTGGAGCAAGTCTTCTTGAAATTGTGTTTAAATACCTACATTCGCAATGTAAACTTTTCCAAAAAGGACAGCGAAAGTATTTTGAAACAAAATTTGCCTAACATGTGTACAATCAGAAGTGAAACGATACCGGAAGTGGAACATAGGCACCGGAAGTCGTATCGTTCTGGTCATGTGCAACGTATTAAAGCCCTGCTGATGAAAAACATTTTACTTTTTATGAGAAGTCCAGTGTGAGTTGAACTTTTAATTTTTAAATTGAAATTCAATTATTTTTAAATAGTGAATTTTATAATTGTTTTAAATTTCATCTCCAACTTTAAAGTTGGAATTAAATTAGTAGTGATTTGCGTGTTTGTAATGAGCAAAATGAGTGATTAATAGTAATTTGAATTGTTTTAAAACATTTTTTTAAATATTTTTCTTTAGGACCATAGGGACTCAACTGTTTCTGCCAGCTTTTATCATGATTCTCCAAGGCTTTTCAGTTGGGGGGCCATTGTTTAATTTATCAATAGCAGTGGTAAATCAAGACTTAGATTATGGAGACATTTTTCTCAACAACATCAACAATCACACATTAATCCAGGCAAATACCTATTTTTTTTTTCAATTAAATTAATGATTTTTTTCGTCAATGTCATGTGCGTTTTTATTGATAATTAATAATTATTTAATGTTATTATTAAAAATAATCCTAGATTCCCTACGATAATTACGAGATTGCAAAACAAGATACCATAGATGGCGCTGTAGTCGCAGCTATTTACATTGGACCAAATTTTACAGATGGCCTTACAAAAAGGTGATTTTACATTTCACTTATCGTTGAGTTGATTTTATGGTGTTATTTCTACGCCATCATTAACTTTTGTTCGTTACTGGGATTTTCAATTCATTACCCAAATATTTCAGATACAAAGAATGGCTATTTGCGGACAATATATCTTTACATGATAGTCTCATATCAATATCTGTGGATGATTCCAGTTAAGTAAATTGGACATAATTTAGTTATGTCATCCAAATAGGCTATAGTTGCAAATGAGTAGTTTTGATATTTAATTAATTGCCAATTTTATGAACGTTTTCTTTCATTTTAAATAGATAATCCGTATAGTAATAAACATTTTTAATATTATGAACATAAACGTACAAAATAACTTATCAAACGAGCATAACTTGAAAATAAACATCATGAAAAATATCTTGAAAACATGCATATTTCAAACATTATCTGAAAAACTAGCATCTTTAAAATATATCTAAATGAAAAGATATTGTATTAAAAGAAGTTTTTGTTTTGAAAAATATATTAAAAACAAAATTCTTAAAAAATATTTAAAAATATATATTAAAGACGAACATTTTAAAACATATCTTAAAGTAAACAGTTCTGTAAAAATACCTTAAAAACAAACGTGTCTTATAAAAAATATCTTGAAAATAAACAACGTTAAATGCAACATTTTTGTCTTAGTAAAATATATCAAAAAATAGACATCTTTAAAATATATATAAAGCAAGAGAAATTAAAAACAAGCGTATGTTTTCAAAAATATATTAGAAACAAATATCTTAAAAAATCTTTAAATATATATATTGAAGATGAACATTTTTAAAAATATCTTAGAATAAACAGTTCTGTAAAAATACCTTAAAAACTGACATGTCTATTACAAATATATTGAAAAGAAACAACATTAAAATATATAAAAAAAGTATATTAAAAGCATACAACTTTAAACACATTTGCTATGCTTGCTTTAATTTTTCTATACTTTAAAATAATATTTAGGAATAAGTACATGTATACATCCTTAAAGTAATGTATACGAATAAATGCATGTACATCTTTAAAATAGTGTCACAAACAAGCATATCCTCAAATAATTGGTTAAACGAAATACATTTGTTTGTTGAGTAAAATATTACGGTGTATGATTTCTAACGTTGTCTTATAATTTCATATTTTTTTAGACCAGTTCATTTCCTTCACTGTTTTAAGAGAACTGAACATTGGTTTTCTCAAGTTTATGGGGCATATAGTGACCAATGAATGGGGAATGAATCCCGAATTGGTCAGAATGCCTATAAAGGCAAGTTGGAAATTTTAAAATCTAAAATAAAATACGCTTTTTATGTAATGGAGAATATTTTTTGTTTTAGTATCCCAAAGAGCAAGTGTATGGGGGCCCACAGAGTAACATGGATCAGTTCCTAGTCCCAGCATTTTTTCTCTGGTAAAATGAAATAAATTGCCAAATCTTGACCATTGGTCAGCGTAGATCGATTCTAATTGGTTGTTGAAATGTCCATGCAGTTCCACATACCTATTGGCCACTGGACTAACTGCAGTTGCGTCGTTTACAGAAAAAGCCTCAGGAAATTACGAAAGGTCCATCTTGGCAGGTGAGCTCAATTGAATGAAAAAAATTCAAACTGTTTTTAACAATTCAAGCAACTAACTAATTTTTTTATTTATCCAAAATGCAGGTGTCACGTTCATTGACCTAACACTGTCCAACATACTCGTACAGGTCCTTCTGATGCCCATACAGATAATTTTGATGCTATTAACTGCTAGTTGGTTATGTGACATTACTTGTGAAGGATCTTACGTCTTGGTGGTCATCTTGATATTGCTTCAAGGACTGTCTGGTTGTTGCTTTGGTAAGTTTATGTTTATTTGTTCATTTCTTGCTTGAAATTGAAATGTTTTTTAAATGACCATTATGGACGTTTTTTAGTGACCTTTTTTAAAAAAATGACAAGTATTTGATATCCTTTAAAAACGTTTTATTACACATGGCCAGTGATTAACTTAACATCATTTAGTAATGTTATTAAAATTGGCCAATAACCGAATTTTTTTTTTAAAAAACAACAAATGACGTAATGTAATGGCGATTTTTAAATATTCATAGTCGAAGTTGTTTTGGTAAGTTTATGTTTATGTGTTCATTTCTTGCTTGAAATTGAAATGTTTTTTTTTAAATTAGCATTATGGACGTTTTTTATTGACTTAAAATGACAAGTATTTTCTATCCTGTTTTATTAAACTTGGCAATGTTAAACTTAACATCATTTAGTAATGTCATTAAAAATGGCCAATAACTGAATTTTTTTCACAAATAACCAACAACTGATGTATAATCAATAATTGACATTTTTATACCGTCGTTTAGGGAGTTTTGAAAAATTGCCTCAAAATTGACATCCCTTTAGTGTATTGTTTTTTTAAATATGACAAATGATTTACTTATTGAGGTCAGTTTAAAATGTTTAATATTTATCTCTTAATGGTCAATAATTGATTTCCTATACGTGTTATTACTTCTTACAAAATTGTTAATAATTGAGGTCTTTATTGACGTTTTTTTTAATAACTGACCCATGATTGACCTACTTCAGTGTTTTTAAGGACTGACTAACAATTGATGTCCTTTATTGACGTTTTTAAAGAAATGATCATGAAATTATCAAGAAATAATTCATGTACGTTGTGTTTTTCAAATGGCCAATACTAGATGTCATTAATTGATTTTTTTATTAAATGACAATTACTTTGTCATCATACAGGTGAACTGATTTCGTACAGTGGCCTACCAGTTATCGGTATCGCATTGATATTGACGCAGTTTCTCGTATCACTAATAACTGATGGTACATTTTTAAACTTTCATTTTTATCAAATACTTGGTTAATTTTCAAACGAATTGCCCATTTACCTGTTGCTACATCTGTCATTGGTTAAGGCTCATAAATTTCACAAATACCACCAGTTTATTTTCTTAAATTAAACTTAACATAATTGGCGCTAGATGGCGCTGCGTGTTAAGGGTTTGACTTTAAGCGCTACTTAGGGATTTAAATATTATTATTTTTGAAAACAACTTTCCACAATCTGTTAATTCATCATGTGGGTTATAGACTGCCTCATTTAATTTCAATCTTGAATTTCTTGTTTGTTTTTCCTATCGTTTGAAAGTTCGCCATTTTTTTGTTGTTGTTGCTAAAAATTTTTATTCATATTCAACTTTGACCTTCCTTAGGAATTTTCTTCGCCACCGAAACCTTGCCACCAGCCATGCAAGTTGCGAGCGAATTTGGCATTTTCAAATATCCAACTGAAGCAATGCGTGACGTCATGAACCGGGGTTGGGGTTTGACCTTTACCCCCGTGGTGCTCGGATTTGTTGCACCCATAGCCTGGAGTTCAGTTTTCCTGATCAGTTCGTGCATTTTGTTCAGGATTGTGAAGTGAAAACTGTTAAGAATGTGACAATTGCCAAGATTTGGATGAAGAAAAACAGCTTGTGCAGCAAGTTCTGGTGCTGAATCTTCATTGGACCATTTTAGATCATCAGGTCAGACAGCGTAATTCATTAATTTCCACGACCTCAATGCTTCAGGTCGTACTAAATGTACATTTTACTAAATTATTTGGGTCTGTATGACGCCATGCATGCATTAACACCTTATAATGAGCATGCTTCATAAAGCCCCAGTGAAACAACCAGTAAAACCAATATTATTGGTTGTAAGGATTCCAATATCGATAATATTTGAAATAAAGATGGTAATACTGGTCAACATACATGTATTGCAAATATTGGTACAAATGCCAATATAACTGTGCTGATATTTGTCATTGATCAGGGTATATTGGTACACATATTGGGTGCGTTGGAATTTGCATGCCATATTGGACAGAATAAAGCCAATATTCCATTACCGACATTATTCTTAAATTGCTGGTTGTTGGCCGATACCAATATAATGGTGAAATTTTAAATATATGGAAATTAAATTAGTATATTGTTACTTTTATTACAAATGCTTTAAAACAAATTATTTATTTTCATTTTGTTCACCTTAGCAAAAATAAATATGGTTAACAATTTTCTAATGCTGAAATTTATTGCATTAAATTAATGGTTATTTGAAGAAATTTATTTCAATAAACTTATTTAATTAACTGCAAAGATGGATAAAACCATACTTTCACAAATAATTCAAGTTCATTTTGTAAACATTTATTAGCCTCAACAGTGACAATCATACTACAACCTCTAGAAAATAAATCAAAGCATAGTGGCATTAAGTGATATTTGCAATTAACATGTTCTAGAAGTTTACCAAATGAAAATAAACATTTGAAGGCGATTTTATCTGAATAGATGAAAAATTGAAAATCAGTAAGCTTATATTTCTATTAATGTGAAATAGATACCAGCTTTGATTACCAGAAAGTGAGTATACCAATAGCCAATGATGGCAATATTTAATATTTTGCCAATACCAATGTACCAGTTTTGCCAAATACCAGTATACCAATTCCAATGTAATTGGTTATGTGGAAATTGGTATATTGAAATTTTTACCGGGGTCAGTGTTTAATTAGATCAAATTCATCAACCTAAAGTGAATGTGGCCTTCAGTACTTATTAAGCGATCTAGAATAACCTTTTGCAAAGAAATTGTCTTCACACGTAACGATTATGTTTGCAAGTTGGCCATAGACATTTGGAAAACCTCTCAAAGTTGTGGTATGGCATGGTTTTCCCTTTTTTGATGATCTTAAGAATATTTCTTTGGTGGGTTCATCTTTCAGAATTTGGCAAAATAAGGAAATGGTGATGCCTTGCCTTAGGTTTTCCGGTGGTACCTGATGTGTATATGATGAAACACGGTTCATTTGCATCAACGGGAACACATGCATGAGGTTCGCTTGCATCAATGACATCATTGAAGGAAAAGTCCCGACCGGCAACCATCAATGCTGGGTCCTTCATTGTCATGTAAAAGTAACAAATTCCAAAAAATATGAAATAATTGAAAACTAATTCAAAGAAATATAGGAAGAGTCGTGGAATTTAATTCATTGTCCCTAAGGGAAAAGAGTTTTGGAAACCTATGAAATACATATAGGATATAAAGCTAATTTTTCAACAAATTATAATGAAACCTTATTTTTCTTTTATAAGGTTTAAAAGTTGTGTATACCAATAATATATCATAAGTTACCTTGTTACCTATTGAGTACTAGAAATTAACAAAAATTATACCTAAAGTTTTTGTAAGGGAAAGCAGACAATACATTGTTAGGTTAGGTTAAGTGTAACTTTTAGAAAAAATTCAAGCAGGGACTTTACCGAAGTGTGACAAACCCAATCATGTAAAACTACTGTAAATCAGTTGATCCCAACCTTTCCCTAATGGGGATGTGACATACTTACAAAATTCGACCTCTGTAGCACGAAGCAAGTTTCCGGTTTGTGCTCCGTTAACTCCAAGCCCTTGTCGAACAGTTGCTTGGTGAAGACAGTGCCGCTGTCCCCGAACTCGCCATTACCAACAACCACCAGTTTTGGCTGTGAATGTAAGCACAAACAAGTGGTTAATTATTCAGGAAATACAAGTGTAGTTCATACTTCGATGACAACTGTCTTGCCGCTGGCATAGTCAGCAAAATAAATTCATCGGCAACTGTCGCATGTTTACAAATAACCCGCTTGCAACAAGTCCAAATCCAAAGAGAATTAGTTTGGTTTGTTGAGATGTTCTATCGTGATGCTGAGATCAT
The DNA here is from genome assembly GCA_034687865.1 of Kryphioiulus occultus. Lineage (NCBI taxonomy): Eukaryota > Metazoa > Arthropoda > Diplopoda > Julida > Julidae > Kryphioiulus > Kryphioiulus occultus. Next base: position 5,089 of record JAQGAF010001364.1, on the reverse strand, counting down.
TGCTTAATGTGAAAGAACTTGTAAATTAATAAATCAATGATTCTCGAATCTCTCGCTCTATGGCATCTACCCCTTCGGGAGGCAACCTTTGTAAAGGTAATGAATATTTCATGTCTAACAGCAAACTGGCTAAATTTAGTTTTGATAATATATTTCGAAAACTTGGCAAGTGCATATTTCTGACATCAAAGTATTCATGTACAATAGTAATGATGTTGAATGGGTCCAAGAGGCTTCATCATGTAATACCAACTTTTTGATAATAATAGTAAATTATGAAAAAAGACTGAAATCAGCCCACCCAATCGGTGGCAACGTCCAAAAATGTGGAATTTCAATTTCGTTTTGTCCAAAATTCATCATTTTTAATGGGTTTCATTTAAGATATCACAAGCCATGAGCTGCCATTTGGGGGGTGTCAGTATTTTACAAATGGTTTCCCCAACGGTTGACAACATTCCCCCAAACACGGTTTCTCTATCTGATGCAATTGATATAATAATCAAGGTGGACATTTTTTTTTAAAAAAAATCTTGTATGGCCATATCAGTATATGGTCATAAGTGGTTCAAGTACTGTATAATCCCATACATGTATATGGTCATGTTCAATTTTTCCACTTGGGTTCTCATAGTTCTGTGGTAATATCATGATATCGTAATAATGTGCAGTTTTAGAATTGCACAATTCACCCAAAAGAATCGTGGAAAAATTGGTATTTCTCAATATTTTTAAAACAAATGTATTTCTGAGCATTGCAATACACCTTACCCAAACAGGAAGGACTAGAAACTTGAAATTTTGCTAGCAACTACCATAGACTGCAACTAAGAAAGGATTTTGTATTACTCCCCCTCAAAGGGGGTTAAACGTGGGGGTGAATGTATCTCATGTACCATCAGGGCTAGGATGTTGAAATTTTATATGCAGGTGATTTAGGTGCCGAAACCCCACACTATAGGAGAATGTTTTCCTATTCCCCTCCTAAAGGGGTTAATTGTACCGTCAAGTGCTTTAGGTGTTGAAAACCCTCACTACGAAAAGGATTTTTTCTTATTACCCCTCTACGGGGGCTAATCTGAGGGGTAATCTCCTGTACCGTCAAGCACCTTAGCTGTTAAAAACCCACACTGCAAAAGGATTTTTTGTAAGGATTTATTCGTAGTGTGAGTTTTCAACTCTTAAAGTACTTGATGGTATGGGTGATTACTTCTCTGATTAGCCCCCTCTCAGGGGGCAATTTTGCATGCAGGTGACTTAGGTGCCCAAACCCCACAATATGAAAGGATTTTTCCGTATTACCCATATAAACGGGTACCGATAGGGCTTGAACCTTGAAATTTTGCATCCAAGAACCTTAAGTGCTGAAACCACCCTCTTCGAAAGCACTTTTACCTATTCCCCTCTAAGGGGGCTACACAGTGGGGTTATTGAATATCATGTACCCTAGAAAGTCAAGCGACATCTTCCTGGTGATCGGTAATAGTAGAATTATGAAAGCAATGAACATGATCAAAATATGTGTGACATCAAATGGCACGATGTTTCACCACTTAAAGTATGTATGTAGATAGTATTTCTGCTTTTTGCTTACTTTCATCTTCACCCTGGTATTTTGTAAAACCATTTGATAGCCTGCTTCATTGCCTCCTGGGTTTGTCACCCATAGTCATTTTTGTAACTGTCGTAACGTTTAAATTAAACTCTAGCACCTGAAGAAGCCGTTTGTTCAGCGAAACATCGTGCCATTTGAGGTCACACATGTTTTGAGCGTGTTCATTGCTTTCACAATCATGTACCCTAATTAAGTGTTAGAACCTTGGCAGTTTTCATGGGAGTACTCATATCTGTTCGGCACATCCTTCTGGTGTGTCCGTGATATGGTGCCGCTCGGCAGGCAGCCTTCGGTCCCCTTCTGGCCGCTGGTCGGCCCCTTACACTGGCTGGCGTGCTGGGGGTGGACGGGCACCTGCCTGTTTCTGCCCTCTTCTCTTTTCTTCAGGTAGGCGGCTTCCTGAACTCTTTTTAGCCTCTTCACCATCATCTTTTTACCACTGCCAATTCTAATTATCCCATCATCGTTTTTACTCATCTTCGTATGAACTGGTTCTGTGTTGGCCCACTGGGCCTGGTCCTCTTCCTCACTAACCCTGTGCATGGATCCCCTGTAAGGGCTAACTTAAGGCGTTCCGTCTGGAACTGGGATCCGGCACACTATCCTGCGCGTCCCTCCTATTGAACCTTGGCCTCCAGCACAGCTTCCCATGAGGTTGTGGCCTCCTCTATGCCCATTCGGGGTGCGGGCTATGGTCACTTGCTTCTACTCTACCATCATCGTCCGGGCGCTATTTTGCCTTATAGGCATTGCGCCCTTTAAACCCCACAACCAACCAACCAATTTGTTTGCCCAATGTTGGTGAGACGTTGATGGTCCAACCGAATTGCGTCATTGAAGTAATTTTTAATATTGTAAAATAATTTGATTGCAATAATTCTGTTCACAGATTTCCATTTTCCAAGAATTGATAGCCACTTTAAATGCACTTATTCTCACCCTATGTCTCTATATAGGTAGCAGCAACAATGGTCACAGAACTAAAAACTTAGCTCCTCCTATGCAAAACAGTTGTGTCCAAGTTGAAGAAACTTAGTTTTCAATTTCTCACCAACACCAACACAAATCTAGCTGGAAGCAAGTTCTAGCCAATGTTATGCAATTGGCTGGCCACACTGTCAGTGGCAGCACACTGTAGTGAGCATGCCAATATTCAGTAATCGTGTCTTTCACATGCAGGCGCCATGCGCCATTTTCTGATTGGTTGGTCAGAAGAAACCAAGTTGGTTTCTTTTGACCAAGTTGGTTTCTTCTGTCCAAGTCGAGCTGAGCCCAACTTGCTAAAAACCTAGAAAGCCGTATGCTTTGTGGTTCCTATGGGAGGAGCTTGGCCTCATGTGGGAGGGGTTAGCTTGGTTCTACGACCCTTGATGCTGCTACTTAGACATAGGGTCAGAAACTGTCCCCTTAACCTACTAAACATAACAAGTGTGAGATTTTCAACTGCAGTTCCAATGTTCGATTCCCGTGTTTTCAGTTTATTTTCAGTGAAAAATGTATGCTTACTTGTATTGTTTCTGTTATCCACCAATAGACCCGTCTCTCAGCATTTGTCAAACTATGTACACCTTATAGCTGATTCATCCCAATTATTTTGTAAATTAAGTATATTTTGGCCCAATGTTTAGCCAATGGTTGTTTATATGATGGCCGAATTCATTGTGCCAACTTTGACCCAACCATATGAACCAACGATGGCCCAACCTTTTTCTCAACGTTGGCACCAATGTTCGGCCTATACTGGCATGCCAACATTGGCATGCTCTCTTAATCCCCATTATTTAATTTATTTTGTTAAATTCAGAATATGGCTGTGTAATAAATGTTAAAGCATGTTTTTCGATATTTCTGCCACATGTAAAAGTCAATTTGAGATTTATGCATCATACAACGATAAACTAGGAAAAGGTATGCATATTTTTGTTCTACATTCTTTTGGTGCTTTTATCTGCTTGAAAACAATCTCATCCACTATACCCATCTTCATCTTAATTTTTAAAACAACTTGCAATAACCTCTTCGCAAGTGCATGTATACAGTTTAACAAAGTATACAAGGTGTACAGAAAATGACTTTACAACTTTCAGACTGTCTAGAAAATTATTTAGTGGACATATAGAATCGGTTATGCTGTCATTTTTTAGCAAAACATTTCACGTTTTATGTGAATGTGCAACTGCAAACGGGAACAAGCATATGGGCAAAATTGTGCGCATTGTAATGTTTTAAAAAATGGCATAAGATGTCTGTCACTTAGTGCCCTCTTGTTCAAATCCTATGTACCATACCACTAAATCTCATTGCTTCCTAGCGCCCCCTAGCACAAGTTCCAAATCAGGAAATCGCATTGCTGTCTGCTCGCACATGTGGATCCTCCTGACCGGGGGTTGTGTGCGACTGGAGATTGAAGTCGTATACATGGCAGTGGAGGGGTGTGACAGAAAGTTGAATGAAGACATTTACTCCTTCTTCAATTAGCTGTGACGACCTTCAGCTTGATGGGGTTTAACACTGTTTTGCTTGGGGATATGAATGGACATAGCCTAGAGTTGGATGGACACGATGCCTCCAATGGGAAGCTATTACGCAGGTTCACAGAGGAGCATGACTTGGTGATAGGCAATGTCTTTCCCGAGTGCAAGGGGAAAGCATCATAGTCTCCAACTGAGATGGGTGCAACTGATGGCTCCAACTGATGGGTGTGACCTAAGTAAACTCGGATAGCTCTGTTGGAACCTGTGAGACCGAGAATGATCTACAGTGGGCGTAGTTTCGCAGTGGAAGGCTTGGAGCGAGATTGAAGCGAGTCTGGTTGCACGGTATCACGAGCGAGCTATGAGAGATTGACGCTGGAAGAGACCAATGGTTTCGAGAGGCTTTACTAAGCTCAACTCCTAAAGCAAAACTCAAAAACAATGATTAAGTGCTAATGCAAGGTTAGCAAAGATACACATGGCATGATTTAGATAAACAAATGAGAAACTAAAATTCAGCAAAATACGGACATGCCGTGCAACTAGGAGATAAGAGTGAGGCGGCTAGTCACAGAGTCAAGTCAATCTTCTCATTCGGCTTGACGATCGGCTGATCACAGGCGGGCATCGATTTGATGGCTGTTGCCTGGGTGTCGTCCATGAATTGGATGTCCAAGTAGGGTCAGATTAGGCAATGATGCGACGGTCGGCGAGAACGGCGTCAGGTGATTCGCTAGAAGACAGTCTTAGAAGGTCAGCGTCGGATGTAAGTGTTTAGTAAATCGAGCAAGGACCAGCAGAAGGCACATCTGGTCTCAAGTCCATAAGAAGCACAATCCGGAAGTGACCGCGACTGGAAAGGCAATGCCAGCCTGACCGAGAAATCGCCAGGAAGGAGCTAGCTGATGGGGCTGACAGAGGACGCACCGAAAGCAAAAGTTCAAAGGCTCACCATACTACATAAAGGGTCCGCCGAGACCAATCTCTCCAGCTCGGCACA
>JAQGAF010001363.1:0-31806 GCA_034687865.1 Kryphioiulus occultus | reverse complement strand
GCATCACTATATATTCAGTATGGATAAAGTATCACTACTAGTACTGTACTGACACAAGCATACATCATTACATACAGTATCAGTACAAGTAATGACAATACGTGACCTTAGGGCATCTTCAGAGAGGTGAAACACTTACATGTACGTAGCAGATTTAATTTTTTATACCGCACTACATGGTCAATCTCAAGTAGTTTAGCATCCTGTACAATACAACACTTTCGGAGACAACATTTTGTCGCACGTTTGTTGTCCTCTTATCAGCCATTATCTGCCTTTACTAGTACACAGCATGTACAATGTATCTGTCAGCTCGGGGGTCGGCCATCTTGAAATTCTTGGTATGGCTGAAGGCTGGTCAGCAATGCTAAACGAGAAATGCGTATGGGGATCACGTCGGCAATGATGATTTGGCAGTGGTCAAGTGAGGAGGAGGACAAGGGGGAGACTGGATTTTCACCTTCGACAATTCGGTCCCCAGATGTAATCTGGACTAGTGAATTCACTTAAGGCTACAGCGCGGGCTTAAATCATGACGAAAATTTCAACTAGGTGCAAGGGGACCAGTAAAAAACTCACATTTGGGTGCTGAAGAGATAAAACTCGTAGTTTCGATTGGGATTCGGAAGAGGGTTGAGCACAAAAAATGACAACGAAAAAAAAAACAGGCTTATTAGCTCCAGGACCTTAGGGGGACAAGTCGACAAAGTCCAGTAGCATACAAATCCATCAAAAATGGAAGACAAGTAACAGCGAAAATAACTTAAAAACGCGCGTGGCAAACGACCTTAATGGAGAAAAGGACGATGGAGCAAAGGGGAGAAAGTGACCGCTAGGGGGCGCACGCAAAACGAATTTCCGTCTGTGGTTGTGGTCAGTGGTCAGTGGTCAGTGGCAGCATAGGCACTGCCGTGGATCTTAGATAATTAGTGACAAGTAAGTAATAATCAGTTCTGAGAGCTCAGCTATTGTTGCTGACCAGTGGCTAAACCAGAAAAAAATAACAGTGGAAGTACCCACATGAAATGGTAATGAGTTTAGAAATGCATTATAAGACGTGCATTGGAAAATACATTTTAAAATGACTGTAGATTGAGACAAATTTAGTTTCAAATTGCATTGACAAATATATTTGAAAATGCATTTCCGACTGTATTTTAAAAGCTTAATAGTTCGTGTGCATTGAAGAATATGTTGTGTACATGTAATGCATAGTACAATGTACATGTATTCTGTATGCATTGAAGAATGCATTTTACAATTTATATTCCATGCCTTGTAAAATGGCCAAAAGCCTCGCTATATTTCATAATTTCAAGGTCTAAAAAAATCCCAATTATGAATTTAAACAAAATCTAAAATATTCAATAAATAAATAAATTAGAACTGGCAATGAAATAGTTCAAAATTCAAAACTAAATCAATTTCATTCAATTCAATGCAGCACACATGAGCGCACAATGAGATTCAGGTCATGGAAGCCATGAAAAAGTCATAAAGTTTACATCAGGGTCATGGAAAAGTCATGAAAATTACAACAAGGTCATAGTTTTTTTGGCTTTTCAATGATTCATAAAATAAAAATTTGGGTTTAACTTCTACATTTGTAACCCATTTCCGTAAAAACAATTTCGCCTACGGATTGATTGTTTGTGACCAAAAATGATATTGCCACAGTTATTGCCAAAACTTGTACGACCCCATAGTATAACAGGCATGGAAACATTTTTGAAGTCATGAAAAGTCGTGAAAAATGAAGTCACGAAGAGTCTTGAAAAGTATTGAAGTTTTGAAAAGTAATGAAAACGTTTTGGGAAAAGTCAGGGAATTTGCAATACCGAATCCGGTGGAAACCCTGATACAGCGTAATTCTGAATGAAATTGAATGTTTGTTTTTATCTTCTTCGTGTTTGAATTCCTGAAATTTCAAGCATTTGCATAACCTGTATGTAAGTGATCGTATTGAATGCCGGTATCTATATATGACCTGTCTCATAGATCATGGACTGAGTCATAGATAGGGCCAGGTCATAACGAGGACAATCGCCTTCCCACGGCGATTTTTTTTCATGTAGTGCATGTCCAGAAGAGCCAAAAAATGGTAATTACGCCAGTTACATGGTCATTTTTTTAATATTACAGGTGGGGACATAATCTTAATGACATCACAGCAAGGAAAAAAATACAACCAGCAAAAACGAGTTTTTCCTCCGCCGTACATGGAGCAAATGATAACCAGTACTGGATATGGCGAACAGAATAAAATTAGGAGGAGGGACATTCATAAATGGCCCTGGGGCCACTCGAAACTGGGATTCACCGAAAAGATGAGGTGAGTCTCTCCCTTGTTTTCTCAACATAATAGTATTAATAATAAGCCCGCACCGAAAAACGTGATTATAAACTAGTTTTCGGAGATTTTTTTTCTCGTTTTGCCCCCCAACAACGTGTATGGAAAAAATGAGTTTTGTCCATGATGACACGGGAGGCGGTAAGTCTAAATTATGGCCACCTAGTAGCACCTTTTTACATGTGGGGCAAGCCATATTGCATGCATCTAGTTTTGTGAAAAGCGGCAGGGGTGAATTAAGGCACTGTGATTTAAGGCTTCTTGCAATAGGGGGCGCCCCGGGCACCCTGGCTCTACCTGGCTCCAGCGGACCTCTGGACGGGGTCTAATTAAGACTTTCGCTGCTCATTAACTGATTTGAGACGCCGAGAGAGAACCACGAAGACCCTACGGGGTCAATTTAAGGAATTAAGGGGGGAGAATTGCCCCAAAACCCACCTGTTCTATAGGTCTTGGCTATGATAGGCGCTGGTCTCGATAGTTCAGTTTGTGTAAGCATGATCAACGGTGTACGTTATGTTTTGCTGCCTAAAATCGGCTGTTTTGATGTCCAGACTAACTGCTGACATCTGTGGTATACTAAAAGTCAACTCTAGACAGCATTTCTAGATTGTAAATTACGAAAAGGTTATCAAAATCTCTAAATTGGTTACAAACAGCTTTTTATACACTGAGGTTGAAAGTTCAGTTGGACGACCCTCTTCTATAATTAAAATATTATTTGAATTTCGTCAGTTTCCAGGCATAAATTCATAAATACTTTGTGGAGTACACGTGCATGTATCTGGATATTCCCTCCGTGACATTTAATATTTCACGATTCTGGTACCAATAGATTCATATTTGAAATACCTGGATATTCCATCGATGGCATTTGATATGTCACAATTGTGGTACCAAGAATATTCATATTTGAAATATCTGGATATTTTATCGTTGACATTCATGTCACTATTCGGGTAACAAGAAGGTTCATATTTGAAATACCTGGATATTCCATCGATGACATTTCATATATCACTATTCTGGTACCAATAGATTCATACATTTATTTGAAATAACTGGATATCCCATCGATGACATTTTCTCACATTTCTGGTATATCATGAAGATTAATATTTGAAATACCTGGCAATTCTATCGATGACATTTCATGTCACTATTCTGGTAACAAAAAGATTCATACTTGAAACACCTGGATATTCCATCGATGACATTTCATATGTCACTATTCTGGTAACAAAAAGATTTATACTTGAAATACCTGGATATTCCATCGATGACATTTCATATGTCCCCTATTCTGGTACCCATAGATTCAGATTTGAAATACCTGGATATTTTATCGATGACATTTCATGTCACTATTCTGGTAGCAAGTATTCAGATTTGAAATATCTGGATCACTGTCTCGTACTATTCTGGTATAAGTCATGAGTTAGATCTTTAGTAGCCTACTAATCTTGACTTCAACTAAGGATTTCGATGATAAGCTACACAATTTTCTCAGTCCATCGAGGATTACGGTATCCAATGCCAGCATTTTTGTGGTTTCTTTGATATTTATTCACAAGATTTTTCCACATTCCTCTGAGATAAGATAACACATCGTGACTGTTTCTCCGATTACTTTAATTGAACATTAGAATGACATCAATTATCACCTGAGTTAATTTTAATCGATGGTTTATCTAGCTTGATGATATCAACGGTTAAGCATAGTTTGGTGCAATCGACTATTGGATCGGTTTCCAGCCAGACAATTCAGGTTACCTCGAAAAACACGTGACTTACTACCTTCTCTGACACTATATACCTGGCGCATGTTAAACGCAGCCATATATTAATTCGTATAATTGGATTTTCATCGATTTCGAAAACATTTCCCTTCTCCCTTATTCCCAAAAGCCCCATCTCCCCCTTCCTGAATTTATGAGGTTGTTGGCGTGGCTCATGAATTTGCTGCTCGAATATTGCAGGTGTCCTAATCCTAAACTAGGAAGCATCGCAGTTTTTTCTTATACGTTAATAGATTTCGGTTGCACCCAAACGATCAATAATTTCACGGGTTCCCCCACCAGGAAACGAAAAAAAGCACAAATAAAACCGACTATGTAACGTTTGTTGGACGAGGGTTGCTTTGATGTCATAATAGGTGAGCGTTGAGAGCATCAGCCTGGTTTACGTCGAGAGCATTTGTCTGGTCATCTAAAATGCATTATTTTTGTTTAAAAAAAATTTCGCCTACGGAGTTACAAAATGCAGTGTTTGCGATCTAGTGGTTTCAACAACTAGTGCTCGCATCGTTATTAATATTAATACACTAAAAATTAAGCATTTCTTGTAATTTTTCAAAAATTTCGCCTGTGGCAGTCTCTTAATTATTATTTCTTCTTACAAAATTGTGGGCTAATTACATCATTAATCGGATCAAATCTGTAAAAGTTATTTCTTGAAATTGTCTGGAAATTTTCCAAAAAGTGTCTGAAAAACCTGGAAAAGTCAGTGAATTTCAATTGATGATTTGGCTAGTCATCCTGACAGAAAAGTACATAAAACATAGTTAATTGTAGTGTTTCAGATAAAGTTAATTTTAATTACAAAGGACCTTTTTTGATAAGTCAGGGAAACTAATCAGATTTGGTCAGGGAAAGTCAGGGAAATTGGGTTGCAAATTTTGGCATGAACCATGAATTGGTTTAGTGAGGATAGGTTTGATTCGAGTATTTGTCACGCACCCTGTACCTCGATTGTCTTATCTAGGAATGCGTTTACTGCACTCGAAATGAACGTCTTTGCACTGCTAATTAAGATGGCCTTTCTTCGATACGATTTCCTCGTATCCCTCTACCTAATGATCGTCCGATATCTTGACTGACATTGTTTTTTACGCCCTAATTGTTCATTTAATAGAAAAACACTAATGCGTTGCAAAGACACCCTAAATCTTGTCCTTGAGTTTCGCTCCTATGGTCAAGACATGGCAGACCAATGAGGAAGGGGGACATTTTTTACCCTCGATTTACCAATTTTTTTTCGACCATCGTCTGGTTACCACCTGTTGTAACTCTGAATTTTTTTTATAATTTTTCTCCATGCTAAGCCTACGGTTCGCCAAACCAAGAAATGGGTAAATTTGTAGGCTGCCCATGTATCAGTGCATGTCTCATACAATTTGGAAATACATAAAAAATAGAGTATGAAATTCTGTCAAATGGGAATGCTATAAGCGTGCATGTACGTCTTGACTTAGAATTATAACTAAAATACAACGAATAAATCAAGTGAATTTTTTTTATTTGTATTAACTTCTATGGTGACTACCAAACTGGAACACTAGGAATTTTGAATTGAAACCTGAAAATTTTCGGTTTCACAATTGCATAATTAATTCTACCAAACCCCTAAAATACAGCATTTGTGATTAAATTTTCCTAAAAATTTTGCCTGAATTAATGTTATGCATTATTTATGGTTTGGTTTAAAAAAAAAACTGAATTTGGCAGTGTTGCCTTTGGTGCTAATATTGCTGGAAAACGTTTTCCAAAGATTAACCTAAAATCAGTTATTTCTGGTATTTTTTAAAATTCTATTTTCCACTATGGAGTTAATTTGTACCAATATTTATATTTCTGAACTTTTCAAAATAATCTAAAACGGCGTTATTGGTGATCTAGTTTACAATAAAAATCCCTTTAAAATTTCTTTCATTATTAATATAATTTCCACAAAAAAAACATTTCAACGAAAATATATCAAAAATACCATTATTTCTGACCCATCATTGGTATATGTTTATTTGGTAATGTTGACTAAAAGCCTTCCATTTGAGTTCTACTTTCTCCAAAAAATTGTCAATAAATTGTGGACCTTGGAAAACCTGGAAAACCCAGGGAATTTCGTCTTCAGAAATTAGTAGTCACCAATACTTGGGTTGGTCAGGGAAAGCCAAGGATATGATTTTGTAAATGTTAGTACGAACCCTGCAACAGAAACTTAACCTATTTTAGACTAATATTGGAGTCTATTTTAAGTACATGGTACATGTTAATGGCACGAAAAATTGATGAAAAGAAGGTTGTGTTAGGAGAGCACAATACAGTAATTGTGCTGGTCAATCGACACATGTCCGAAGATGTTCCTGTCAATTAGACACGAGGATCAATTGGTGGAAACAAGGCCTACAAGGTGCGTCAAAAGTCGACACCAAAAGTGGCGCCACCTAATGGGGTCAAGTACGTTTGTTTCTCCTTTAAGGACGATTTTTAAGCTTGGCGGAGGAATTTCAGCCATGGGCTTGTTAAAGTATTAGGCGTGTTAAAGTATTGTCGTAGCGTTGCGATATTTTTCAGTCCGAATGGCGTCTGCCACCTACCAACCCACGCATTTTTTTTTACTGAAATTTGGGCAAATTTACGAATTACAAGTACGTGTTTGGAATGAGATTGGGTTGGAACGTCCCGTATCCCAATAGTGGTCATCTGACTCATCTTGTGGCTACATTGTACCGGTACGTGTGTACTGTAATAAGAAAGCCATTATTTCATAAATGCACCTAACAGCAATTCGAGCCAATTATTTTCGCGATATGCCACAAAACCAACATTTTTTATATCGCACAGCTTCAGCATTTGAAGTCGATAAACCTCGTTAACATAACTCAAACCGGTTTATTTGCTCTTCAGGATAGCCAAATATTTTTTTTTTCACATTTTTATAAATAATCAAGTCGAAAGTGGAAATACCAGACATTGATTGGCCGATAATTTCACGTGAAATTCGTTGTAAAACGTCGTGTTTGGAATAAAAATGAACCTCCCCCTTGCTCCCCGCCCGTTAAAGATCCCTCAGGGGGAGTATTCCTCCCTGCGGCTAAATTTCCAGGCGGACGGTCTGCCCCCTGGCGTTGGTGATGGGCCCAATAGATTGCGAAAATAGGCCAACGTTAAAAATTCCACAAACAAACAAACAAACAATAAAAATGAACCGTTTTTGCCCAAATAACTGGCCAAGTTTTAACGTTTTGTTTTGGATGGTTGCAGAAGGTAAGAACCGTGAAGGCACCGTTTATATTTTTATCCCTGTTTTTGACGTAGTACAACCATAGATGGCGCTGTAAGCTTATGATTTGTTAGGGCCTCTAACGATCTATGAAAGTCAATTGGATGTTTTGCTGGTAATAAACTTGTAATAATTTAGCATAATTTAAGGTTACATTAAAATTTAAGGGAGATTTAAGTTAACTTGACCTGAAAACATTTCTAAAGAATTTCGTGAGTGGGTCGTGCAACATGTTTGTAATTTCATCACAATGTCGTTTAAGTGCTTCTTAAAACTTAAAGGCATTGGGCTTTTGATGATGCAACTAAGCACTGATGATTCTGTTGTTTTGTCAAAAAGTCATGTTGCAACATAATGGCTGTGTTTTTATGGTCAGTGGAGTAGCATATCTGCATTTTTGCTGTGCAATCAATTGGATGTTTAGCTGGTTATAAACTTGATAAAGATGTATAATTTAAGGTACCTTTGAAATTTGAGGGGGATTTAAGGTAACATGATCTGAAATCATTTCAAAAGAATTTCATGAGTGGGTCATGCAGCATGTTTGTAACTTCATCGCTGCATGTCATTTAAATTCTTATTTTAAAAAGCCATCTTAAGGGCATATAAACTTTTGAGGATGCAACTGGCTATAGATGGCGCAACATTGGATGTTGCAACCAGAAAATGGACACGTTTTCTGGTCAGTGGAGCAACATATCTGTATTTTTGTGGTATTTATAGGAAGTATCTTCGTGCGTTCATAAACTCAGATTTCAGTAAAGATTTTTTCTTGATGTTTTTCAAGAAAAATGTCGTGATTTCGAATCGCATTAGGTACGCCAATTCTGAGGAAGACAACATTGTTGCTCGATGTTGCGATTCGGTACGTTGGGGGTTACGTCCATCTCAATTGAAAAAAAAAAACACCGAATAACTTGGTATGATAAGGATCGGGTTTATAGAGAGGAATATTTATGATAATCGGATTTTCCGGCTAGGAAGCCAGGTGAGGGTTAAGTCTAAAGCATGGGAGATTTCAAGTTCAGTAAACTTGAAGATCATTCTATTCAGCAGATAAGAAATTATGTAAATATCCGTGAAGAAATTTTGTTTTAGGTAAAAAAAATGAGGCGAGGAAACCAGGGTGTTCCTATAGGCATGTAGTATAAAGGGGTTAAGCTACTTGAACATTGTTTGTTGCGTAACCTCGTTCTTGAGACAAGTTGCGCCACTGCTCAGAACATTTGTATGGATCACCATAGCTGTTTCACTGTCTGTCACTTTTGACGGTAGATGGAGCAAAAGTGAAATTTTGCCTGAAAATAGCCAATGATGGACGTTTTTACTGCTGGTTGACATACATTTCAACAGGGTTCTTCCCTACAAATGAAATTTTCAATTTCCCTGACTTTCCCAGGTTTTAAAACATTTCCAAGCCAACTACAAATGCTGCCAATGTCAGTAATGTTACATTTATTGCTCATTTTACTGTAAATAAACAAGTGATAAAACAAATTTTCATTAGGAAATACAAGTTTGAACAGGTACCCCCAGAAATGAAATTTTCAACTTTGCTCACTTCCCCGGGATTTAAAACTTAATTTCTCTTACCACCCTAACCTCTGAAAATGCAAAAAATATGGCATATGCCTATGTAAGGAATGTTACAATGTATATTTATTTCTTGTTATATACTGGTAGCTAATAAATTGGAGATAGAACAAATTTTCATTAGGAAAAAGCAAGTATAATTAGTTTGCTTTTTAAAATTGACAATTTCATAATTAATTTCTTTCACAGAATGAAAGGCTCTCTGTAGCCATCTCTTGGTAGCCTATTTGTGTTAACCAATAACAAGCTACTGTATGTAAAATGTATAATAGATTTAGTGAATTTCCCTGATTTTTTCAAATTTAGTATATCAATTTTCCATGACTATTCCGGGCTTTTCCAATTTCCCTGACATTTCCAGGCTTCCCATGTCTAGGGGACACCTGTTGAATATGTATTTTTATCAATGATGGCAGCATTTTTCAAGGTCTGCATATAAAAATGCCAAACAGGTGGCAATGATATGCACTTTACATGTATATCGTAGCAAATCTTCATTTAAACGAACCCCCACGATGGTGGCGCTACTAAGCATGTGTTGATGCATGAGTTACTAGATAGGTGTCGCTCCCATCGCCTTATTGACGATGTACTGTGATAAACTATTCAATCGTGCGCAAACATTGATGTCATTGGTTTATAAAATGCGTGGGGAAGCCCAAGCAGAATTATCGTCAATCGGATATTTCACGGAAAACATCTTTAATACATGTACACATGCTGTCAGTAATTCATACGATTGATGTTGGACAACTTCCAATTTTTTTTTCTTTTCTGGTATAATTTCTGCTATTTAATACTATCGTTGCTCATCTGGATAGCAGCCATAAAACCGAATTGTCCAGACACCTAATTTCCTCGAAATGGGTCTAAAATGCACCTGAAGTGACCATGCAACTTGCCCTAATTTGTTGGGTGTTTTATGATCGAATGTTCCTTTCTTGCTCCTGCTTCGCCACCAGGGGGACATTGTATATAGCAAATATTTGATGCATTTGCAGTTCGCAAACATCCCTATTGCAACTGACAGCAGCTGGTTGTTTGTCAGTGTTCAATATAATTCGATTTGGGTGGGGCTTGACTGATGATTTGGATTGACGTATATAAACTCTTACGTCTGTGCAATAGGCTTAAATCAATCGACGAAAACACGATAAATCGTAATTAGTTCTGGATTGATTATCATCTAAATTATGTTGTTGGGATGTCTTCATGATTAGTCACACGCTGATAACGACAAAAAAGATGGGATTAAAAACCAGAATTTTAAGAATATGTGAGGAAAGCTAGATTATGTGCTCAATATAGCAGTACTGTCTCAGTAATGTTATTCCAACAGGAAGCCAATTAGCCATTCTGACAGCTGGCACTGTCTTCGTGATTGGATATGTCCATGTAACACCTTGACAGGGTGTCTTGCTGTGTTTGATATTGCAAATTCCATGACTTTCCATGCCAATTACAATATGGGGCCGTTCAAGTTTTGTCATAAATAAATAGCGATTTTTAGAAACGATATACTTGTATCTACCACTGTGGATACATGATTATTAACCAAAAACACAATTTTTTGGGAGAATGGATGAAAAATGAAGAATTTAAACCCAAATTTGTATTTTGTTAATCAATGAAAAGAAATTCCATGACTTTTACATGACCCTGTTGTAAATTTCATGACTTTTACATGACCTTAAGAGTAAATTTTATGACTTTTACATGACCTTAAGAGTAAATTTCATGACTTTTACATGACCTTAAGAGTAAATTTCATGACTTTTACATGACATTAAGAGTAAATTTCATGACTTTTACATGACCTTAAGAGTAAATTTTATGATTTTACATGATCCTGGTGTAAATTTCATGACTGTTACATTACCTTGGTGTAAATTTCATGACTTTTACATGACCTTAAGAGTTCATTTCATGACTTTTACCATCACTTTTCCATCACTGCCAACTTTCTCATGTTCGAACTGAATTTGCTACTGTCTTATGTAAAGTAAGTCCCAAAGGCATTTGAACGAGTGATTAATTCGCAGAAAAAGGAATGAGGACATTTTTAATTGGCACTTGGCTGACTACCATGAATACAAATAGATGTTTTGTCATTTTAACGTAACCTACACAGTTTTGGGGAACCTACGATTAATTTTTCGCATATTTTCAGTGGGTTGGGCATCTCAGCATAATCAAGGGGTTGGCAATAACGACTTCTTAAGAGAATATCAAGACGTCTTGACGTCGATTTGGGCTGGGCACTCGACTTTGATCATAAATATTTGATTGAAAAATATTTAACTGTTTCCGCCTGTTTCGTTTCGATGATGTTTGACCGTGGTAACCAGTGATAATGGTGTTTAACTTTTTTTTCACTTTGGTGGATGACATATTGATGTCGTTAATTAATGGCATCGACATCTGGGCTTACAACCAACTTTTCGGGTTTGCACGTAGCTTCGTGCAATGAAACGATTTTTTTTTACTTCAGATTTCGCACAATTTGTTGAACTCGAATTTTTGGTAATAAAAAAAAATTACAGACAAACGACCCCCCCAAAGGACTGAATGCAAATGCTTCTCGTATTTCGACCAGGGTATTCCGAGGGTCTTTATGTTGCATCCTACCCTTATAATAGACGAGGCTGAATAGCCAGCCCCCTTCGTCCCCACTAAGGTTGGTTTCCCCATCCTCACAAAATGGCACAAAATAACCCCATGTGCATTGTGAAAGACCAAGAATGGGCGCCAAAATTCTGAGATATCTTTGAGAAACGAAAATTTCCAAAACAACGAAATCTTACATTTGCTGCAGTCCAATATCGTTTTATTTGCCTGTTGTTTAAAATATTTTTTTCCTGAGATTTACAATTTTTTTCCTACCATTTTTCATGGTATGTGCTGTATTTGGTATTTTTAATTACATGACAGCACTTGACTGCATTTACCTAATTTTAAAGACGTAAACATCTAACGTAAACAACGAAATCTTACGTTTTGATGCAGATACAACACTGTAGTTTTATTTGCCTGTCATTTAAAAAACTTCCCTGACATTTCCAACTTTCCCTTTGCCATTTAACGTATTGTGCACTGGATTTGTTATTGTAAATTACAAGACTTAACATTTCACCAAATTCACTTAATTCACCAAATTAAATTAATTTCACCAAATTTTCTTAGCAATTCACGAAAATTTCTGACGTAACCAACGTAATGTTACATTTTCTCGAGCTCAACTATATTGTTTTGATGCAGCTCAATATCGTTTTATTGGCAAAAAATACTTTCCCTGACATTTCCAACTTATATTTCGCCATTTACAGTGTGTGTACTGCGTTTGGCATACACTCTTCAATGACTTTAAAATGTCAACGCATTTTGGAACGTGGTATTATATCGCATTAGCATATTTGGGAACAAACTGATGGACAGACTTCAGTATGACTGTTTTCTGTGTACATATACTTAGTCAAGACGATATACTGTGTACATGTACTTAGTCAAGACGATGTACTGTGTACATGTACTTAGTCAAGACGATGCACTTCGAATACTTAATTTCCCTGCCCTACTTCGTAGTAATTTCGCTTTCTTCGAGTTATTTAACGACGCCCGAGGCAAGTCTTCGAAACACTTACGTCGGTAATTGGAACATGAGAAGGAACTGGGGGTGGGTGGCAGCACCCAAGTCACGAAAAAAAACCGGTATTAAAGGCTGGTTAATCGGCGGAATTTGGTGCAACCCAGAGACTCGAAAAGTTTTCAAAATTGCAGCAACTTACCTTAGTTCGTTAATCAGTTTTTGGCACTTGTGCGGCTATCGAACACTCCTCGGAGCTCTTCTCGGCTCCTTACGACGTTTCCATTGTTGATGGAACCAACTTGGGATGGAACAGAAGCGAACTGAAGCAGAAACAAGTTGAGCAAAAATCGGCGAAAATCCCACTTTATATCCTCTTCGGTGAATGTTCACTCCGCAGTATCTGACACTATAAAATTTTCTGCTAAAATCAAATTTATCCAACACTGGAATTCACTTCTGGAGACGTTGAGTAGTAGTGGTGGTGGTCAGAAGGTCCGTAAACATCTCTGACCAACTGATGATAGCGACTCCTAGCGTCGTTCCCAACTCGCTCATGTCCTCACTCTACGAACTTACTTAGTCCACTGGCTGTGGGGAACTGACTGAGACTGTATAGTGTACTTTTGGATGGCACACGTGTTGAGCGCAGCTATGAGGCTCCGGAAGCTACCCCACGACGAGCTCTGGCAGCGCCCCCTCTCAACAGAAAACCTGTCAGTGGCCTCGTTTCGACGGGAAGGCCATCGTACTGCTGGCACGTGCCGCTGTGGTCAGTTGTCGACTGACCGGTTAACTGCCACGAGTGAATCTGGGGAGTGTTGTCTGAGAGTAAACAGACGATCTCAAATGGACGAGTCTTAAGTATGTCTCGTGTAGAAACACTGTCTCTCACAATTCCAGACATAACAGGGTCATTGCTGTCAGGGAAAGTCAGGGAAATGAAATGTGGTCAGGGAAATATTGACATTTTGACCATTAAGTCAGGGGAATTCAGGAGGAAGTCGGGAAATTCATTATGTCTGGAAATTTGTGGTGGCACAACTATTTTAATTGGTATAAGTATCTCAACATGAAGAATTTTTTTAATACATGTATTTCAAACAAGAAGTCCTCGAAAATGCAGTTTCTGGTACGTGGAAGTCAGGAAAATTGATAATGTCTGGAAATTTGTTGTGGCGCAACTATTGCGATTGGTATACGTATCTCATGAAAAGCATTAGAAATGCTGTATTTGTGATCTACTTTTTCTGACAATTTCGCCCACGGCGTTTACATTATCATTAATTTTCCTTATGAAAAATTCGCCTAAAATGCATTATTTTTTAAAAAAAAAAATTCGCCAACCGCATTTCCGTCATTATGAAAAAAAATTATACTTGTATTTCAAAGAAGTCCTCAAAATGCAGTTTCTGGTGGAAGTCAGGAAAATTGATAATGTCTGGAAATTTGTTGTGGCGCAACTATTGCGATTGGTATTCGTATCTCATGAAAAACATTAGAAATGCTGTATTTGTTATCTACTTTTTCTGACAATTTCGCCTGGGGCATTTTTTTACATATATTTATTTTAAAAAAAAATAATTCTGGTCAGCTCAGTTTGTTAGTCAATTGTAGTGTTGCAGATAAAGTTAATTTTGATTATATGTGGCGTTTTTTATTTGGATAAGTCAGGAAAATTAATCAGATTTGGTCAGGGAAAGTCAGGGAAGTTGAGTTGCAAATTTTGGCTTGAACAATGCCTAAGAGTGCTCTCCGACAATTCTGCACTAATTTCGATGATGAACGTTCAGCTGATCTGAGCAAGCTGAATTCCATTATTTGTGGTATAATTTTGTAAAAAAAAATTACATATGACAATTTCAATATTTTAGGTGGGTCGCGACCTGAGATGCACTGTTCTAACTCTTGAAATCGCTATTTTTTCAAAAATATTTGCTAAAAATGTGAAAAAGCGTATATAATTACAAGTTAAAATATGGGAAAAATATCAGATTCTTGGATGTGAAAAAATGTGAAAAATTATATACCAACTACATATATTTTGTTTATTGGGGCCATTTGTTAAGAAAAATATCTTCAATGCTGCAGTGTTGATATGGTTTATTTTTATTTTTTTTTTTTTTTAAATTGCATTCACTTCGAAATTAATATTCCTGAGAAACATTGTAAGGAAATGTACAGAAACGCATCAGGGTTCCCACAGAACCTGGGAACGTCAGGGTAATTTTGAGGTTTTTCAAAAAGTCGTGGATTTCCTAACTACTAATTATTTCAATCCAGAAAGTATTTCATACGATTATGGCAGTACAAATCCAAATGATGATGGTGCCATTTAGTCTTGATATTTAAGTATTTTTTCTATTGAGTTGTTATCATCTTTGACACCATCTTTATGAATACACTTCGTGATAATTCTTTGGCAATCTTAAAGTTTCTTACACTGATATCCAACAAAATTATAGTTTTGTTTCATACGAAGTACAAACATTTTCTGTGAAAAGCTGTCATAATTTTTCGGACGATTGCTTCAAATTGGCTGTGAATTGGGTTCATTATGTAATAGCTGTACGTGTGATATATTTGCAATATTTACCATATTCTGTATGTCGGTTGCATATGCAATATATGAAATATTTGCATTTAATGGGAGCACCTAGATCCCAATTGCATTAATTGAATTAACGTTACGTACTGTTTGTAAAACAAATACTTCAAGATCGGTATGCGGAAATGATGCCTGGGGGAGTCGAGGAGCGCCCCATAAGGGGAGCATTTTCTCTTAGAATTTGCATTACGCATGTTTTTGGTGCATTGACGTCACTATTGTGTTTCAAGGCGACTACACTATACCTAGATGTCAGGGAAATGTCAGGAAATACAAAAAAATCAGAGAAATTGAAAGAAAAAGGCAGTTTTCAGTTTTCTAGACTAAGTACAGGGTTCACACTGTCAGGTAAATGTAATGTGGTCAAGGAAAGTCAGAGAAATGTTAAAATCTTGACCATTAAGTCTCTGAAAGTCAGGTGGAAGTCAGGGAAATTCATATAATGTCTGAAAATTTGTTGTGGCACAACTATTTTGATTGGTATAAGTGGTATTCGCATCGTTATTAATATTAATAAACTAAAAATCTAATATTTCTTGTAATTTCTCAAAAATTTCGCCTAAATGGCAGGCTCTTAATTATTATTATTAATTCCATTATTTCGTGATCATATATATAATTTGTAAAATTTCCACCATATGGTATAATTGCTTGGTTCAAATCTGTAAAAAAATGTTTTGTGAAATTATCTGGAAATTTTCCAAAAAATGCGTGGAAAACCTGGAAAAGTCATGTAAATTCAATTGATGCTGGGGCTAGTCATCTTGACAGAAAATAGTTAATTGTAGTTTTGCATATAAAGTTAACTTCACCTGGTAAGTCAGGGAAATTGGGTTGCAAATTTTGGCATGAACCATGTACGATCTCAAAGAAAAGAAAGTAAAAGAGCATGAACTGTTGAAGGAAGACAATTTTTTGCATTCTAAAAATCTCTGGATTGATTTAATGGTTGTTTAATTTTTGATTGTTTATTTGCAAACGTATTGCCAAAATCGTACGCGAAAACAAGCAATTTTTAGGGAGGTTTTTTTTTACCGTATTTGGTAGAATGGATTTCCGCTTCGCGACAAAAATATTTCGGCAATTTCCAGTTTTTTTCATCAGCATACGCCTGATATCGTCATTGATTTTTATCCTGAATGGCAAATATCCTGAATTTTGACGTGTAGTAAAGCCAACACCCGCGTTTAACCCTTAAGTATTGTCAAAGATTATACGAGGTCAACGCCTAAATGAATTATCTTTACTGTTTAAACAGATATGACCCCGTGTTTGTTTTTAATGATTGGAGTGTTTCGTTCAGAGAAACAAAATTGGCCTATAATACATAGTAAATGCCAGTCCAAAATTGCGATGTTTCACGTTAATTGCCAACCCATTGAATCCTTATAATGGCTTACTATTATATCCCAAATTCAAGAGACAGTGAGCTGTAATTGGTTTTGTGCTGATGCAAAATGCAAAAAGCAAAAATATACATTTACGAAATTTAAACTTAAAGACAAAATCTGTTTATCCTTCCGAAATTTGATAAATTTTTCAACTTTTCAATGTGACTATGCAAAATATATTTAAAATTAAAATAGCATTGGAGCAATTTTAGATCCATAAATTTATAAACATAAACTAGAAATATTATTTTCTGTTTCTTTCTTCTTCGTCTTTCTGATTCTCAATTAATTTGATAAATTCTCGTTCTTGAGAACCTGTATGCACTTGCAACGACCAGCTAATGTTGCATGCTTGCTGATCTCTTTAATTAGTATTCACAAAGTCAAATGTTTTCACCTGAGCCTTGGAAGATAACCGACATCGAATTTCAGGAAAAAATTGGTACAAATGACACGAAAAAAGTAGTTAGCGTCCTGGTAGACATGATGAATGCGAGTTTGACCCGTTTTTTGAAAAAAAAAATTAAACAGAAATTTGTCCTCGAATCCCACTTCGGACCTTCCGCATACCCTGCAACCTCCGATGTCATCTGGAAACCGTGTTTTTGGGGCATTTGTCCCATAAGTGATGGCACTCATCGTACAATTTTATGGGTAGCCACACCTCGGCAGGTGGTTACTGAAAACAAAACTTACCAATGGTGATTAAGAAGTTTTTCTACAAGAAATGTCACAATCTAGATCCCCAATATCCATTCATTCTAAATGTAGCTGTAGGGATTCTAATTATTCGTGAAAATATCGTAACATGTCAGTTCGATGTTAAGATTAACATTTCCAGATTACTTGATGAGATTAAAAACCCGATCCAAGCTAAAATTGAGTTGTTCCTAAACTGTCTCTTTAAAGTATTTTGATGATTTGTTAAATTAAAAAAATGTACGCATTCTGTATTGGTATAAAAACGAGGTTCACCAGACTTATAACCTGAAAAAGCCAGGGAAAATGGATTTACTGTGAAAAAGTCAGGGAAATTCAACAAAGTTTAACTACATTTTACACAGACTGTTATTGGTTAGCACAAAAATCAAGTGATTACAAGAATTCTGTTTAGTTGTGTGTATTACATGTACGCAACATTTTCATAAGGCAACAGCAAATTTAGATTATTTTTAAATTGACCATTTCACTACATGTAGGAGACAGAGCACACATTTTCATAAGGCAACTGCAATTCATCATTTCATTATTACAATGTATTTTTATTACGCCACGAGTACAAAAAAACATCTCACCATTCATCATTCGTAATGAAATGGTCAATTTAAGACTGATCTAAATTTGCTGTTGCTGTATGAAAACTTGTGTTTTGTCTCTAGTATATGTTCATGATTGCAATAAGAAATAAACATAGTATTCCTTTGCATTAAGACCTGTAAAAGTAAAGGAAAATTCAGGAAAGTTGGAAATTCTAAAAAGCTGATTTATAGAGGCCGCAGATTTGCTATTGCGGGAAACCTCGTCATCATTTTCTTGTCTTTAGGGGAATACAAGTCGTATTTTTCCAAACATTAAGACCCCGTGATATAAAATAACCTCTCTCTGTCCTTAAGCTCTAATTCTGATGTTTACAATTTCTTTATTTCCTCCCAAATTTGGCCAATAAATTCCTGAAAACGAATGGTGTTTTTTAAATTAATCCCCATAAATTCCCACTTAAGGAAGAAACGTTTGCCTCGGTGCCAATAAAATCACTAATTGTCGATCCTGCTTTTTTATTTCCACCTACCTATATTTCGGTCATTGTACATTTTGTCTGTTTTGAGAAAAAGATAGGTCCAGTCTCCACCGTCATAATAATATACGTGGGGAAAGTGTTTTTATGGTTTGGCGAGGATTCACGTAGCGAGAAGAAACGAGATTAGATCGTCCGATTAAAATGGGGCATGCGAATTCCCTCTTCGAAATACACTCATCAAAAATGTTATCTGATTGACCCTTGGGTCTAATGAACGTCTGGACTCGTGTTTGGGAACCCACCTGTCTGTCTGATGACACCTGCTGCATGGAGCACTGCACCCCCCAAAATACAACGAAAAGAATGTAGAAATGAGAACAACTGTTTTAGAGAGAGAGGTATTTCTGGACTTCTCCAACTCCTTGTATGGTATTTTTACATATTTGATATATGTCGCTCGTTGGATAAGCCTGTTTACAGATTTTACTTTTGACAAAATTATGCCTTTGAATTTAGGGTGAATAAAGAGAAGACAGGAGATTTACACACATTTTTGTAAGTTATCTTTTCCGGAACATGTTGCCAAATGATGACTTAAGTTTGAAACAGCAAAAAATACATGTACTAGTCAAGTGATGTACAGGGTGATTAAAGCTCACTTTTTTAGGAAAATCTTGGTTAAAAATCTTGCGACTTGTGTAAGGTGCATAAACATTTTATTATGAAATAAGTAACAGTAATGTATGTACATGTACATTGCGTCAGTTGTGACTTTTGCAACTATTGCTAAATTGTGTAAAACATAGTGGTTCAAAAGTTACCAATTGTAACACATTGACAAGTTTCGTGGGGGATGAGCATGCCATGTCCTTAATTATGGAAACTTTTGCAACTTTTGCTAAAGTTTAAAACGACGTGGCTAAAATACTTGTCACAGTAGTCAAGTAATAAGCAGGGTGAATTCAGGGTGATTCAACAGTCTATGTACATGTATCTACATGTAGGGTTACATTAATAACAGTAGGTTTGATTAATTCGAATCGAAAGTCAATTAATTCGTCTTAAATTGAAAAGAGTTTATCATAAATGTCTTTGCTTTTTATCTTGTTGCCTATGAAGTCAAATTGTGGTATGGCGATGTTACGAAACTATATCATAAGTGCACTTGCACTGGACTGCGTAAGGCGTAACAACGTCTGACTTCATTTGCACAATAAACGTTATGTATTTTTTGGTAATGACTTGGCATTTGTCATTTTGTCAGGAAATGCCGAGTCGCAGATAGCGTGGGTGCCCCTTCTTCACGTCGGAAGTTATGTTATTGCGAAAAACAATTCAGAAAAAAAAAAAAAATTACATCATTTGGAGGGTCAACACGTAGGTTTTGAAATGCGTTTTACACTTATGGTCATTATGCGATTATGATGATTTCACGGTGGCTAGCGTGGGTGGGATGGTTCCTCGTTCGTTATTCGCCCACTGAGGTGTGATTACAGTTAGAACTGGTTGTGGAATAAAAACTGACCACTGCCATAGCTGTTTCCGTTTTCATCTTCTCATCAATCGATTTTGCTAAAAAAGGAAATTGTTTTTGATGGTTGAATAGCAATTGTACGACCATTTCCTCGTGATACCCCTTTGTGTTAGTTTTACAAATAGCGTCTGATAACCCCACTACAATTTTGATTTACAGTTTGACATCGAAAGGGTTAATGCTGTTTTTTGTAGCTCTATCAAGATTGAAATTGCCAATTTTCTTAATAATTGATCATGGGTCATTAATTTTAAAGTTAACATTACTTTTTCTAAGAACTGGTTTCAGTTTTTGAGTTTTCAATATTAAGTTTTTCAGTATTAACACCACTGCTTGCAGAACGTTTTCGCAAACGTCTAAAACTAATTTCCAGTGCTACATCTGACGATATTTTCCTGAACCGTTTAGTGATTTGGCATCTAAATGAGTTTAATGACCAAATTTAAATCAAGGACCTTTCAAGAACTGGAACGAATTTAATGAAATGTTGATACCATATCCTGCTAACATAGCCAATAACTTGAGTTGAAAAATACATACAGAACAATATTCAGGGAAAAACCTATTTCGAAGCACAATTTTTGCAGGTTTTTTGGGGAAAAACATTTAAGAGAAGTAGCAAAATATTTGCGGAATATACAGTGGTCAGATCCAAATGTTGCCTTCCCGGAACCTTTAGTCATGCTATGTGGAATGAGCTCATCCATGTTTTTTTCACAAAACAGCGTGTTTTTCGTTTTTTTCCATAATTGTAATGATAATAGCATAACAAACCTTGAGAATCCTGTTGATAAGCTAAATAGATGCGGTTATTGGTACGCAATATACTGCATTGGCAGCCATAAAAGCTGCATGTTTGCAATCGAGGGTGTTGTTGAACCTTTTATAGATGACGAGTGTTTTCCATACTGCGAACCTGTATTGTAATTGAAATCGTTGCAATGCAGTGTTTTCGTTTTCTATTGCAAGTCGCCAACACAAAATTTATTCATTAATCAGAAGCCATTGTAATGCTTTCTACATGATGAAATGTGACTATAGCGTCTGAAAAACAAATTATTGGGTAACTGTTGGAAATGTTGAATGTCAGAAATAGCTCGTATTTACTTGCAGCTTACACGATTTCTTTAGCTTTTTGCTATTCAAACTTCGTTTTCAACCGTGGATTCTGGCTTTTTAATGGTCAAACTTCGTTTTCGGACACGAATTTGAACCTGGAAATTCCAGAGAATTTTAGATTCAACCTAGAAAAACTGCAAATCTCAGGAAATTTTCATTGAAACCTGTCATTTTATAGTATTACCATTTTATTTTGTGTTTGTCTTGTAAAATTCTGACAAATCAACCCAAGAAGAATTGACTTAAGCCTTGTCCACACCTAAGAATGGAATGTTTCCACATTTCTATCATTGAAACGTATATGTTTGAGGCCTTTTTGCGCAAGTACATGTATGTTTCTTCAAACAAGTTTCTTTGCTTGAAATGTGGAAATCTATTTCC
Organism: Kryphioiulus occultus; assembly: GCA_034687865.1. Lineage (NCBI taxonomy): Eukaryota > Metazoa > Arthropoda > Diplopoda > Julida > Julidae > Kryphioiulus > Kryphioiulus occultus. The sequence goes on along the minus strand of JAQGAF010001363.1, from coordinate 10,448 downwards.
TGAAACCTGTTTCTAGGAAACGTTTGGTAGGTGTGTACAAGGCTTTATAATCAATCCAACATTTGCAGTAATTATAAAAAATATTTAATTCACAATTTATTCCCATTTTAACACTACTTTTTTACTTAAACTAAATGATTTTGGCAATACATGTTCAGTAAATGCTACGATTATAGCACCATTAAGATTATTTTATCATTAAAATATTTGGCTATGCTACGGTATATGCCCTGCTGCTGGCAGTGATTGTCTGCTGTTAGGGCAGGAAAAATACTTTAGATTTTTAGGCCATGCAGGTGTTATTCGTCTACAAGTTCAGTTGAAGTATGTATATGTTGTGCACATGTGAGCTGGGAAAATACAGTATCGAAATATTTTTTTCAAACCTGGAGAAATATGAATATGCATCTAATGAACATGGAAATTGCATTTCAGAAATTAGTACTAATCATTTCTCTTGACGTCGAAAATGTCTTGATATTTTTGATTCCCACAATAATCGTTGACCCTGAAAGGATTGATATCGCTTTTGCCCTGCTCCGTTAAGTCCAATTTAAAACTCAGCAAAGATTGTATTTTCACAAATACATAAAATATAAACGATTGTGTGCAGATGCGTTGCTCGAAATCATGGGATGAGAGTGGTGGTAAATCAAAAAGCAGTTCGCTTCGAGGGTCATCAGAAATAAATTATGTCAGTGAAATGGCAAGTATTTCTTCGGTGTTCGGATTCCAACGAGTGCTTAATTCTGAATGGGAACCAAAGTATTTTTGAAATTCATGACCAACTCGAGTTTTATGGGAATTCCTGCAGTGGTTTCAACCGAGTTAATCAAGTATGTTGCAGCTGCGAATGTGATGGTATAGGACCACTTGTAAAAGGCTGGGTTTATACCAGGTAATAAACTGGGCGAAAATACAGGAAACGAAATATAATTTATATATTAGTCGCAGTATATTCGCAATTATGCGACCACTCGTGTTTGATAGTCAGTTGCGGTTGGTTTCCGGGATAAACAATTGCTATTCACTATACGTTGCTTAATCCGTTTTTTATTGCTTGTTATCTAAAGCGTAGGATGCGCTGCTGGTCATCCTTGCCCAGATAGCGATTGGTCAATTAATTAAAAAATTCAGATTTCAGAATTATGATTCTGGTCATATCTGCTAATTGTGTAAAAGGCAAAAATACGAACTTAAAAGCTTAAAAGTGCTCTTGCTTAAAAGTGCATTGCAGGGTTCATACCTTCAGGGAATGTCAGGGAAAGTCAATGAAATTTTGACAATTTCTCCATTAAGTCGGGAAAAATCAGGTGGATGTGAGGGAAAACATTCAAACAATTTTGAATTTCAATTTTTTTGACTTTATTAAATCAAAAAAGAGGGTCCGAAAATATGCTAATTTGGAAGCAGAGCCAATTGACCAAGAAGTGTTGCAGTTGCACAGAAAAATAAAAAATAGTTAATTGTAGTGTTGCAAATAGTTATTTTACTTGCATTAACATTTTTTATTTGATACGTCAGGGAAATTAATAAGATTTGGTCAGGGAAAGCCAGGGAAATTAATAAGATTCGTTCAGGGAAAAAGTTACAAATTTTGGTATGAACCCTGTATTGGAGAAATAAACGTCCTTGCTTCGTTGAGATAATTGTTGTAAAAAATGACCACAGTAATACACTTAACGAATATTCAGAGAAGTTGACATTGACGAATTAGTTTTCTTTAAAAAAAGGCATTTGTCTCGGACACAAAAGGCGGGACCTTTGTATTTTGTATGGTAAAAAGAAGGGAGTGATGAAAAAAAGATGGCGCCTATTATCGCAGACGCCATTTTGCTATTCTTTATTTGCCAACAATAACAACAGCACACAATATCAATGAGTTCCGCTCCTCTTCGCATTGAATGCCAGCTAACAACCGACTTTTCCAGAATGTTTATCTTCATTTAAGTTATTTAAGCTTGGTGAGAAAGAAACAGAGCACAAAACGTTTCCTAATTGGAAAATTTTATTCAGGAAATTCTGGGGAACCCTGTAACTTTATCATGTGCAGGGTGCCTCACAATGTTAGTATTGGCTTAGGAAGAAGAGTTTATGGTTTATTCGTGCAAAACCCATTATGAAAAAGGATTTTTTATCTACTAGTAATAAGGTAGTATACATGTACATGTATATGGGAAATGTCACAACGCATACCAAAATGGTTAACAATGGAAATATGATAATGGTGTTCAAACTGTGGGTATTGTTATCTTTGGACTTTTATAGTTCGAAACAAGCTTATTCTATTATAATTATTGCTTGTAGAAATTGTCTGAATTTTATTCACAATCAGTTATTTTTAAAAGGTCAGCACGATATTTTTAAATACAGGGAAATGTCAGTGAATTAAGTCAAGGGTTAAGTCAGGAAATTTGAAATAAAACGGAAAGTTTTTATAGGGAAAATCAGAGATTGTTAAATAGATTGGACTTTTCCTTCTACTTGTCGTTGTATGATGGATGCACACATTGCTGCATGGAGAAGGAAGATATTACAAAACGTATTTTTGCATTTGGAAAATCACTTAGTGAAAAATCATGATAGTGTGAGTCATATTGGTGTGTTTGTTAGTGATAAGCTTGTTGAAAATATAACAAAGTATCTGCTATTCCATAGAAGTTGAGTTCATCAGTAAAAAGATCAGGGAAATTAAGACAACATGACCTGGAAATTAAGGAAATAAGAAATTCTAAGTTTGGTGCCCCTGTGTTAGCCTTATTCGAAGTAACCCAAGCCTTCTGAAATATTTTTTTTGGTAAAATCAAACATACCTGATTATAGAACATTACCTTCTTCCCAGATGATGTTCACACAATGTCATTTTATTTAGTGCAAATAAAAAGTTCGTTATTCTCGATTAAAACAGGTTTTCATAAACGATTACCATTATAATGCATAAAAACGTTAATGGAGACCTATATCCCACAGACCATAGAAAACACTCTGAAAACACTGAAAACAAGCTAATTTTTGTGTGAAAAAACCGTATGTGACAAAGTGTGAAATGATGTCCTATTTTGCTGGTTCATCGCTTTCGCATAAAGCGTTTCCTATTTTCTCTAGTTTTTGGTCTGCGTTAATTGTAAATAAGTGCAATGCACCTCTGATTGCTAATTTGATATTTTGCATTAATTTCTGCAACGTTCGTTTTGTCGATGCATGCATGAATAATGCTTTTGTTTAAAAATATCTGAACGGGTTCAAAAACATAAAATAAAAAACTTATCTGAAAACCTCTGTATAGCGACGCCCCTGTATATTTGCATGAACGCTAGAAATAAATTATACGAGACACGTTGGGCGCTGTTATCTTTCCGCTAAATTTAACAACAATTTTTATTGGGACGAATTCCCGGATCATGATGTATTCCAGATTTTGCTTCCGATGCTTTTCTTTTGTTTAACCAGACCACCCAGACGCACACTCTTGGAAAAAAAATTGAAAACAAAAATAAAAAACACCTTTAAAATTTTCCTGCACAATATTTTTAAAAACATTCATGCTGAACACGTGTATGCATGCAAACAAGCTGATTAAATACATGGAATACAAACGACAAGCTTGTCCATTCATGTTAATGTGGATGTGCATGACATATTCACCGATGTTGTATGAAAATTAATTTTAATCATACAGTAGTGAAAATATATTTTAATGGATTTATATTGCATGACAGAACGGTTGAATACTGCTGAATATTTATGTCGATAAACCAAATTGGCAAAATCGTACATACATTTATATGTACATTCATGATGCCAGTTCAAACTTTCAGCATTTTCTGTAAAACCATATAATAATGAAACGAGTTAAAACAATGCATGAATAAAAAGTATAAAACCAAACGATGCATTTTCATGCATTGTGTAAAATAATGCACGCTTGTGTTATTAATACTAGATTATACTGTATATCAATTCAATTTAATATCCTACAACAATGTTTCTAGATAGTTTTCTAAAACGAGATTATACATCAGTTCAATTCAATTTTGTACCCTACCAAAAAACTAGCCAAATTTACATGCATATTTACATCGATTTAAAAATATTTGATGCGTATTGATGTGGTATATAATTTTTCTGAAGGTTGAACATGCAATTTATCATTTATTTGCTTTTTAGAAATTTCGTGAAAAAATACTCAAGAAATTCATTTGCAATAAATTTAGCTAAACTTCTAAAGTGTATAGTGCATCGTATAACATTGCATCAAAATTTTCCTGAAAACACTTTCTAGAACTACTCCGCAATGAAAATGTAGTTAAATGGTGTCAAAATCATAGTTTTGCACAAACGAGTACTACTAAAACAATGACCAAGTATTAACTTAACTTATTGCAGTATTATCGTGTCCTAGAAAATTAAGAAACTCGTTCTTTGATGCATTATTGTATTTGGGGCCAGATTAGACAAATATCCAAGCCTTACTTTACCATTTAGATAAATTAATCAGAAAGTAAAACGGCCCTTAAATCTCATACAATGGTTACTAAATATTTAATCCAGATTCACCTTCTGATTAAAGTAGTTGGTATTTGGTGCAAACACCTATTTGCGCACCAGTTTAAAACAAGTTGCTATATTAATTAGCCATGCACGCTGCCCGTGATGTGCTTTTAATTAGGCAAATTTAGCGTGAATTAGGTCAGTAAATACAATTTCTAAATAAATTGAAACAAAACAGTTCAATGACGCCCTGTTTGCGTATACGCTTATTTGATTTATGAGGAAATCATCGCTGTTTACTGCAATTGGTATTAGGCGATATACAGTAAAGAGCACTTCCCACTACATTATCAATTATTATATGGGTCTAATGCCCGATTAAATGTTAGTTAAGAGACTTCGAAACCTAAATTTGCTGTTTTATTACACGTCGATTTTCGATGTTATTTATTTAGGTCTGTTAATTGGAACTAACTATATAATCATGGTGCTATTTAATTGCCCAGTTGAGAACTTTAATGTGTTTATTCATTAATTATGGCAGTGTTATTTATGTTATTTTTATGGATTGATGATGTTACATGCTCATCATCCAGGTAAAAAAGCAATCTCAGATCATAGTTTGAAAGCTAAAATTTACGATTTTAACTCTGTACTGTTGTTTGGGATCTGTTAATTGGGGCAAGTTAAAGTGTAATTTAATTACCTAAAAATGTTAATGAATTAGTTTTTAGTTATTGTAGAACCTCTGTAAGTTGACCACCCAAGGTACTGTCACAAACTGGTCAACATGTGTAACGAAGCTTGTACTGACACAGGATTTTAATTCCGTGAACTGCATGTAATTAACATTTTACAGTAATCATTCATCATTCATGAATACTCTTATTAAAATGTTCATGATACAGTACCAGTATTGCTAATGTGTTGCAAATTTATCTTGGAATTACACGTACTTCTACATTAAAGCTAAAATTTACGATACACTTTAATGTACAGTATACACTTTGCAAGCAGCCAATGAATTTAATAATTTTGTTAAATACTTTGCATGTTGAGACCATGATGGTCAACATACAGAGACTAAATTACTATTGTGTGTCATAGTCCAAGTGGTCAATATACACTACAACATTCAGCGGTGCAGGTGGTCAACATAGGAAGGTGGCAAAATGGGTAGGTGGTCAACTTTTGAGGTTGTACTGTAATTATATTAGTTTTAATTGCTTCGTTTTTATAAATTTAGATGACACACATGTCCACATTCATGCAGGTTGGAAGACATTCCCAGACCTATAAATATCATGTCATAGTAAACTTGTGTGAATTTGTAAAAATTACAGTTGATATACAGTATCTTAAAGGTTATCCGACTGCCTTCTTGAGAAAAACGATGACAAAAAGTGGGCGCCTATCTTAATGAACACGTTTTAAAAACGGAATGGTCAAGCTTCAAATGACGTGAGAAAAATACACTCTTTTTCTCTAGAAACCTTGAAAACGCTTTCGGTTTAACGAAAAAAAATCCTATCAGAGATAAGGAAAATGTTGTAGTAGCTTAAAAACAAAACGACTGGGGTACATTTGAAGCGTCGTTAATCTTCATGTATTAAAATAGTGATTAAATAAAAATAATTCAAGATGGATTTGAAGTCGATATACGAGTTATGAACCGTAGAGCAGTAACTCGTTAGCAACGCATTGTTATTTTCGCCCTTTTTATGCACAAAAATGAGATTAATTGACAAAATTTCAGATTTTCAGTACTTAATTTCCCACAAATTTCCACTTATAAATGGAGATAATTATTGGGGATGAAACGTCCCTAATTTTTATTGAAAGGATCCGGAAATGAAGATTTTGGCAACATGTTCCATATGTGAAGCCCTTTCTACGAACAATTACAGAAATCCAAATATGTTTTAATCAGTCCTGATGTCATTTTCATATTGCCACAACTCAAAATAGAATTAATTTTAACAATTTGTTTTTGAAATTGCAACATTTTGCATGAATTTTACTTGTACAAAATTAGGATAAACTTAAAAACAGCCTGAGAGACCTCATAAACTTAGATCTTGTAGTGTTTGTAAATAGTTTTGCAGACCTGAAAAACATGGAAATTCGACGTATCAATATTAAAATTTTTTTCACTTAGCTACTTTTTAGTTAAATTAAAACCCAATGAATGATAGAATTGGTAAATTCCCCTTTCATCAGTATTGCACTATTGGATGCAAATCTTACTTTAAATGTTCTTCTGTGTCTAAAGGAAAATATTAACATTGAAATTAAATTATGCAACATGGTTGTTAGTATACTACATGTATTCCAGAATTCGTTTCCTAAAGTAGTTGTTTTAATAAGTGTAACCACTCAACGAATTGATTTCTGCATTCGTGTATACTGTACTTGACTCTGCATATTTTCAAGCAAAATACAACCGTCATTACATTGACATATGTCATATTTTTGCATTTTCAATGCTCAATGTGGTCAGGGAAACTTGTTTATAAAACTGTAAAGGTCAGAAAAATTAAAAATCTCATTTCAGGGGCACTATTGTACACGTAAATCGTCAAAATATGCATTAATTTGCTATACATATTTGCCAAGCTAAATCCCCAAACTGAAAAATATAAAAAAATTATCAAAAAGGGAGTACAATGGGCGCCATTTTCATAAGTTTGGAACAATCGGAAGTCCAAATAACAAGGGATCTAATGTAAACTGGTTCAGAAGCAATTCTGTAGTGCAGTGGTGCGTAATAAGTCGCGTAGAATTTTTTATTAATTTTACAATTTGGAAGGATGGCAGCGTGCCTGTTTATCACATGTTGGAGATTTAATGGCAGAAATATCGTGGGAATCGTGCTCGTTAGTTAATTCATCTAAAACCCGCGCATGGACAAGCCCCTTGACATTTAAGGCGATGTCAGCCAAGTGAGACCGTGATAAGATATTACAAATTTCCTGTAAGATAACGCTAAATATCAAGTTGTCATCCATCGATACTTCGCTAAAGGGCACACAGAGGTAAACAGCGAAACCACCATGCGCATCCAAGCGATATAGGGCTTTCTTTTTTCACTTGGATGGCCAGGGTACGATGGCATCACTTCCCTGCAATGGATGTCAAAGTTCATACCGTCTGGGGAAGTCAGGGAAATCTTGACATTTTTACCATTAAGTCAGGAAAATTCAGGTAGAAGTCAGGGGGAATCATAATGTCTGGAAATTTGTTATGACACAACTATTTTGATTGGTATAAGTATATCATTTAAAACATTACAAAAGCTGTATTTGCGATCTTCTTTTTTCTAAAAATTTCGTCTACTGTATTTTTATTATCATTTATTAACATTATCATTAATTTTCCTTATGAAAAACTCACCTAAAATGCATTATTTTTGTTAAAAATATGTAAGAATTCTTTAATAGCTTGTAGTTCAAAAGAAGAAGTCCTTAATATTAATACACTAAAAATCCAATATTTTTTGTAATTTTTCAAAAATTTCGCCTATGGCAGTCTCTTAATTATTAATATTCCATCATTTCGTGATCAGATCTATAATTTCTAAAATTTCCGCCGTATGGTAAATTTGTTCGGATGGTAAAATTGTTTCTTGAAATTGTCTGGAGATTTCCCAAAAAGTGTCTGGAAAACCTCGAAAAGTCAGGTAAATTCAGTTGAAGATTTGGCTAGTCATCCTGACAGAAAAATACAAAATTATAGTTAATTGTAGTGTTGCGGATAAAGTTAATTTTAATTACACGTGACATTTTTTACTTGATAAGTCGGGGAAATTAATCAGATTTGGTCAGGGAAATTGAGGTTCAATGCTGGCCTAACCATTAATTTCATGTCCTCCTTCCTCCATGACATTCTTCCTTCAGTCCACTTTCCTTACCCACTCTTGGTAACCTGTCAGGTAGACTGACCTTTTCTGCCTTTTTTCATGCAAGGGCAAGTTAAGACGGTGCAGCAAAAAATGTGTGCCTGGCCAGGGGTTTTCATAAATGTCCTCGGGGTACTTTCGTTCTATTTTGACCAGTGCAGTGGTTGGCTGACCCCTGGCCAGGGGTGCGGGGCTGAGGGCATAATGGCTGAGGGTGTGAGTGGTCATTGGGCTACTGTTTCAATTCGTAAGATGCCAACCAGAGTTTAATGATGCAACTTTTTTAAACTTTTTTTACTCCTACATGTATATACAGAAATACTTGAACGTTATCTGCTATCTAATCCGAACATAATAATTAACCGCAAATGGTAAATTAGGTGAATATTCCTCCTTCCTATAATGACCCACAGGACAATCAAACCCACAGCACAAACTGGGGGATTTTTTCATGGGTTTTTTCATTAATAATACGATGGACTTGATTTGGTCATATCAGAAGATTAGCAAGGGGTCATCCTGGGCTAGGGGTTGAACCTATGACTGGGGTATGAGATGTACCCTTGCTGGGCAGTGGTCTGCGAGTTACTGAGGTCATCTTTCAGACTGGGGTTTATTATTTGGAAATGAGACCAGTTTTGGACGAATGTGACTGTCGTGTAGTGATAGAAATTGTATAGAATGTCTTGGGTCGGTGTTGATGACATGGCTGTTAGCCATAACCTGATACCTCAGCTTGCTATCTTGGGTTATTTTCCCAGAGTTTGCGTTTTTATACATGCAAATCAGTCTTTGTATGCAAATTAAGTGGATCATATACAATGAAGGTTTATCCCTCTTCAATACAGGCCTTTCTTGGAAGCACCTTATCATATTTCAAACTAAGATTTGCTTCCCTATGGGAATCTGACATCTTATTGTAAAATAAAGCATCCTTCCTACAGTAGAACCTGTCTAAGCTAATATATTTGGGTGCTGAATACAGGGTCACTGGCCTTCTGGAAAACTCGGATAAGTCAGGGAAATTCATTTAATGTCTGGAAATTTGTTGTGGAACAATACGTTTGATTGGTATAAGTATTTCAGAAAAGCATTAGAAAAGTTGTATTTGTGATCTACTTTTTCTAATTTCGCCTACGACTTGTACACTGTCATTAACGTTTCCTAATATTTTTTATGAAATGAATGAAATGTCATATAATGTCTGGAAATTTGTTGTGGTACAATAAGTTTGATTGGTATAAGTATCTCAGAAATGCATTAGAAAAGTTGTATTTGTGATCTACTTTTTCTAATAATTTCCCCTATGACGTATTTATCATCATTAACATTTTAAAATATTTCTGATGAAAAATCCACTAAAATTTCAAAATGCACTTTAGTTAAGAGGGGTGATTACTTTAGACAGCTTTTGTTTGCCCATGAACAATATTTACATATGAAAGGGTACACTAACCCAGTAACCAATACATAAGGGGCTTGTGTTCAACACCCTAGTTCCAACAGATTTCGTAATCTAGATGGTCAGGGTAAGATCTCATATCCAGGGACTTACCAATAAGGGATTTAGTTTTGAAGAGCTTTTTTTCTCCACCTTTACGTCGTATGTATGGCGCGTGTTGGCCACGTTGCATTAAGTTAATCGGATTGAAAGGGGATGCCATTAAGCAGGTCACGTGTGTTATTCGGTTTTAATGACATTGAGGGTCAGTCCCCACATTGCCCCCCAATAAACCTTCGAATGGACCCGAGCCAGTTTTTTCCCGTTTTTTTTTTCGTGAAGGTTTCAGACTAGCTTATCGATATCTTTGGCATTTCCCGAAACGCCTCCTTCATGGACATCCCCCTAAACGCTTCGATGGATTTCTTGAAGAAATGAGGCATGTCCATGGCTCGTTCCAAGCATGACGAAATGGGATGACAAAACCCAACTGACGCCGTTGTGGTCGATTCTGGGGTCTTTTTCAGAGTCTGAAAGGTGAGGGGAAAAAGAGTGTGCACCTGGACACCTTTTGTCCAGTTTCCAATTTCTCCCTGTAACCTGGAAAACCTTAACCCC
>JAQGAF010001362.1:0-31847 GCA_034687865.1 Kryphioiulus occultus | reverse complement strand
ACTTTGAAATTGTATTTCCTTAGAAAATTTAGATTATTTACTGTAGATAGAGTAGTCAAATGCAGGTGTATCGTTTTCACGTTGAGCCACTGTACGTATTACATTAAGTCCATACATGTACTCGTATATCAATTACCAGAAAATATCCACTATTAATTGAATTTAGTGTTTCTAGGACAATCTTGGGGCTAGCATGATAAGCTTTGTTGACTTTCCCGCTAGGCTATATGAGCTATAATTAAAATTTTAATTTAAAAACAAAATTAAAAAGTTTCTGACATAAATTACAATCAACATGTGAAAGCTCTTGAAAGATGGCTGCCACGTAGCGTTACAAAGGTGACCAATTATGTGCTGCCGTAACATGCAGGCAAACGTGTGTGTATTGTGCATACGAAATACATGCAGGACGAGGACCAAAAGTTCACGTGATTTAAATAGGTTCCGTGCATTTTCGTTTTCAATTAGTATAGCCATACAGCTTACATCCTGCGTGCATGTACCGCATTCATTCTTTAATTAAATGCGGACGTGTATTTTTAATATGAACACGAGGGCCCTATACTTAAGTATTTTACAATTGGCAGAGAGCGAATTTCCTCGACGCACATAAAACGATAATCGTCGAAAATCTGGTATGGCAGCATAATAACATGTATTTAAATTAATTTTAAAATTTTGAAAAAGAACGTTCGTCGTGACTTTCAATATTTTTAAAAGCAAAATCTGGGCCTACAATCACTTATTTGAATTAAGACGGAACTCTCGAAAACAGACCTGAAAAAGCATATGGAAATCAAACTGAACTCACCATTTGTTCTTTTTTCGAATGTAATCCTTTTCTGATAAGTTAACCAAGTACATCATCGGCTTAGACGTTATAAATAGATGTTTGTTAAGAATTTCAATCTGAAAATAACGAGAAAGCAAATTAGAAAAATAAACGCAAGAAACTTAGGGATATAATGTATAACATATGTCTAAATAACTGTCTAATAAAATACCTAACAAGTAAAATGGAAAAAAATACTTCGAAATTAAGCTACATGTATCAGCATATTCCATTTGAGAGTATATTCTACTTTTCATTTGTCTTTTTAGAATGTTTTAATCTGCAAAAGGTTAGGGTGTCTACGAAGATATATTTGTTTTTGTTTGACTCAAAATCTGCAAAATATAAATAATCAAATGATTGCATATTGCTGTAACACGCCCGCAGAAAACCTCAATTTTTTTATAAATTAATTTGGAATTGATTTGGAAAGCCATATTCATAGAAAAATGAGGTTTTCCGCATGAATGTTACAGCAATATGCAATCATTTGATTATTTATATTTTGCAGATTTTGAGTCAAACATAAACAAATATATTTTCATAGAAACCCTAACTGTCTGCAGATTGAAAAATTCTAAAAAGACAAATGAAAAGTAGAATATAAGTTCATATGGAATCTACAAAATAAAAATGGATTAATACTAAATTTCCATTTCACTCATTTGAATATGTAAATTAATTAAAATTACATAACATTTTAAACCCGTAAAATGTAAAAAACTATCAATCTAATGCATTTTATTTTATAGACCTTTGAAATGAAAACTTAGAAGTCTATGGCTATTCTGCGCAATTAAAGGCCAATTTATTTTTTAAATCAAATTGAACAGAAGATAACTTAAGACAGCAGGTAGACTTAGTGATTGAAATGGGCAGTTCCGCTTTTTATACGCATCCATACACATGGATTAAGGAAGGGGGGGGGGGTTTGGCTGCTCAGATTAAATCATCTTAGGGATCACCATTTAAACAGCCTCCTCAATAGATTGTTCCCGAACTGCCCCATACTTATATTTGGGTCATTCAACTTACATTGGCATTCATTTAACATAATCATTATTTTAATTTACTTGATAAATAGCACCGATAGGATAAAAAATAATTCCAGTTTGCATGAAAGCCCCTTGGGGATGTTTCCATGGACTTCAAATTGAACAATTTGACACGCAAGACCCTTGCCAGCACTGCAGTAATAAATTGGTGTAATTTAGTAGCCAGAGTTCAAATGCAAGCATATATAAACACAGGGGAGAAAAAGCTGCATTTAATAAATTAGCATGTCATAACTATGCAATAAACGCTAAAGCCGACCAAAAAAAGATTATATTATTCCCGGAAAGAAAATTCCAAAAAACTCCGAAGGACCTTAATAAATGATATTAGGACTTTTTGAGGATCATTTCAATGCTATTTTGTTTTCACGTGCTATTTCACAACAAGCACTGTTCATGACAAACTAAACTGAAAAAAAATATCACCAAGACACATGTCAGGCGAACAGTTATACAGTAAAGTGTCCTAGTCTGAATAACTTTCGATGCTTATTAGACATCTCAGCTGAATGTTTTAGCAACATTTACCAACTTTTCTTTCAAATGGTATAAGGTGATTTACGAACACTAAGGGCCCATACACTCATTCCAATGCGTTATACACAAGCGTGAATTACCATTGGCATTGGGTTCCAATGAACGCCGATCCATCCGATTTGCAGACAATCGATTTAACCACAAGTTCATTTTTAATTTAAGAGGCAGTTAAAACCTATATGGGCACCATGCAAAAAACTTCGGAACATGTGATAAGCGCAAATAAATTATTAAAGCCGCTAAATTTATTTTTTACCTTGTCGACAGTGAACAGCGCTCTTTTTATTTTATAAATTCCGCCATTATAAAAAAGATAAGTTGGGAAAAATGCATGATGGAAGGTGAATAGTGCAATTCGCTCGAAATCGAACGCTCACGAATTCGAATTTTTGAACAAATTGTACTGGTTTACCTGCCATTTTGGATTTTATCCAACTATTTTTTATAAATAGGCGGCGGAATTTTTAACGTAAAAAGAAAGCTGTCCGCAGCAAAAATTACAAGGTAAAAAAATAAATGTAGTGATTATAATAATTAATTAGCGCGTACAACATGCTCAAGTTTTTTGCGCATGGTGGCCATAACATAGGTAAGCTCTAACTCCCCTTTCGTCAAGCATAAACATTATGACGCAATCCATCACATTCCGTTATGATTTCTTCCGTATTACGCAGTCACATGTAATGAAGGAAAACGGTCTTTTCCGTTGTTCGTTTGATGCTTGCACTTCCTAAAACATCTATCGCAGCAATGCGGCAGCAAGCGAGATTAGCACAGAGCCTATTTTTTAGAGTACAGGGTGACATCCGAAATTAACACCAGAAGTGTGTGCGCACAAGATGCAGTCCAAAGTTCACACTTGAGAAAGTCACACAGTAGCCATCGATTAACCGGCACTAGGGACATGCATCAAACCGCACTTCCTGCAAATGGTCTCAAAGACTGATGGACAACATGACCAAGATGCATCATTTAACCCGCCACAAACAATAATGGCATCTGATTTTGTGTCTTTCCAAGATCCTCTCACCATGCTCGATTCGTAGGTGGCGTTTTTATTTCATTTCAGAAAAAAAAAGTCAAGCCCACCACGGAGGTACTCCAGAACCGAACGTTCAATTCGCTAATTTTATAGGCACAGATGCAAAAAAGGGACGGATTCATGCAGCCCGTGCACACACAGATGAGTATGGTGTGGTCACTGGAAACGTTGCTGCGGCTAGAGGTGGGTCGGGGGAGCGCCCAGCGAAAAGCTTCAATGAAATAATAAGCATTTTCCACAGTTTCCATTTCCGTTTTCAATCCCATTTCTATATATTTATCTGCCAACGGACAGATGGAGCCTATTACTTATAGGACGGTGCATTAAGGGTGCATGGTACATCCGAAGAAATAAATATGGCGGCCAGTGGGCACCAGAGGGGAATGCAGGAAATAATAAGTGGGCGAAGATGGTCTGTACGGCGTCGCATTCGGAATACAATTCACGACAAATTACTGTAATCAAGGGAACAAATAGTCCATGCAGGCTGGCTCCCATACACCCATTTTCCCATGGCCCAACGCACGGCTATAATCACGAAGTCCCTACAAATGACAATTTCTTTTCGTCAGATGGTCCAGAACAATAATTTCATTTTACATGCAATATCTGAGAAAGATTGCTCTCGTTCCAAAAGTGTTTTGTGCATTATATACATGTATGTTCGAGTCCACCTTCATGCGAACTGAAAACAGTTCTGAAATACACCTATCGCTTTCTCAACTGCTTATCACATTGGGCAGTAACGACGATTATGAACTGGAAAGAAGACTTCTAGTCAACTGAAAACAACACGAGTTTTATGACGCTAATGAATTACTGCATATTATTTAAATGTTCAGCTACGTTGATGCTGCCAATGCGTCCTAAGTGAAAATGTGAGAAAACTACAGTATAACACGGATCATTCGGGGCCGTTCATGTAAACTGATGAAGATAATGCCTATTTGCTTTTTATTATCGTAACGTTTCATTTCAGAGAAAATTTGATAAAACTAACGTGATCATTTGGGGATATCATGTATTACGGCACCATTTTGAGATGGGGGAGGAGAACATGATGACGTCATTATTGCTGTTTTACAAATCAATGGGTTAAAATCCATCATCTGTGATTCAGTTTTGCAAAAAAAATTACTTATATGTATAAAACAAATTCATCATTTCCAGTGTCATTTTTATACTGTAGTTTAAAAATCTAACATTTGTGCTCAAGAATTATTCCATCATCTGGGGTCTGGAAATGATGAAATGTTATAACATGGGATTCTGAAAATCGTGAAAAAATGGTGACATAAAATGTGAATAGGGGAATGGCAATCACTATACAAAGCCAGGAAATTTCTGCTGATGCATTTCTAGTTGCTGCCTGGACAACTTAAATAAAATTTAGTCCAATTTTTTGAATCCATTTTTATTCCTGTATAGTTATACTTACTATATTTACTATATACTTACTATGAATTATAGTTATACTTCATAGTTATACAGGAATAAAAATGGATTCAAAACAATTGGACTAAATTTTATTTAAGTTGCCCAGGCAGCAACTAGAAATGCATCAGCAGTAATTTGCTGGCTTTGTATAGTGATTGCCATTCCCCTATCTCCCAGTTTTAAATTCGATAGATTTTGGACAGATGCTATGCCCCATGCTTTTTCTGTCATTGCCTTGTTCTTTTAATGAAGGTACTTGTTATTTTTTATTATTTTATTTTGTGTGGAAAAATGTCCTAAGAACCATTCGTAGTTTCTCCGCCTCTTCTCATTAAACCCCACCACAACGAAAGAGTGCTTAGTTCTCTCAGGCTGTGAGAACACGCTTGCCAATGACATAAATATAAAAATAAAACTTATTATTAACTATTATTATTCCTTCTGCAAATGTCTGGCACGCAAATCCAAACTGATAAGACATCCGACAGTTGAGTGACAAGTGAAATATTCACCCGAGACTTAAAATGTCTTCGCCAGTGGAAACCCGACTATTACAATGGTCATGAAAACAATACGTGGCGCAATGCAAATGAAAATGATAAAAAAAGATCCGGATCTGCTCACCTCAGCGGCATTCCATTCGCCAAAGCGGACATGTTTCTTTTCCACTGTCAGCATTTCTTTGATTTTGCACAAAATGTCCTGCAAGCGAAATAAAAACGATTATATTTAGCTATTTGCAATTTCTGTCACTGTTTTCAAAATTGTGCCCAACCACTTCTTGAACTACAGGTATGATGTTTAAATATTTTTAGGTTATCATACATGTACTGTAGAGCGGTCATGTTTTAGGGCATTTTACAACAATTAAACGTTCTTTCAAACGGTAATCGACTCGAATATGTTGTATCAGTTCCAGCTTGCTGCACTGTACTTACGTATTCAGGCTTGAGTTTCTTGTCAGCTCCTCTTAGAACTGTCCTTTCAAGTTTTTCCATAACTCCATTCAAGATCTCTACATCTTTGAGTCGTAACTCTTCGTTGATAATTTCTATGTCTCGAACTGGATTGATCTCGCCTTCAACGTGTGTTACGTCGTCATCTTCGAACGCTCCTAAAACGATAACGAAAATCTTGGATGCAATTTGGGATAAAATCAACAGTAATGCTTATCGTATATAAGGGGCACTCTATACTGATGGATAGAAGTTCCATGCTGATTACTGACCGTTATCTGAATTTCCAGATAACTTACTGTCAGTACATTATCGACCCATGTTATTGGCCCATGTAATGTCAGTGGATGACGTGGATTATTTTATTTGACAGAATCAATTTTTCCTCAATATGACATTGCTAAGTTATTGATCGTCTGTCGTTTATATGTATCATATATTCAGGACCGACAATACGCTTGTATCAAGGTTCAGATCAGGGTTCCAGGCCAGGGCTACATGTAGGCCTATAGGTCAGAAACGATAAGTCGTGTTCATCTTGTATTTCACATGCTTATTTTTCTTTTTTTAATCTTAAGGTAAGTTAGCGTCTGTGTTTCAGACTACAATACAGTATTCTATTGCCTTTAAAAACCTGTTTATTAACATACACGTAACATGTACATGTATTTTGTCAACAAATATAATTCGTGGTGGGAATTAGCTGGCAATGCCCAAATCTTTAAGGCAGCCTTTGTTTTCGTTAATTTTGGGTCCTTTCAGCTAATTCTTCCATAACCTCCTAGCAACGCATAAGAGAATACCAAAGCGCCCCCAAGCAGAAAAAAAACAACAGCCGCAATTAAGGGGGCGTATATTTATTCCTGAAGGCATTATACTCCTAGCGAAACAGATAAACCTGTGAGGAGGAGCTTGGTGGAAACAAAGCAGCCAAAGGCAGAGAACAGGTGAAGATAGGTGAGTTTGGCCACGGCGGGCAAAAAGAGGGCGTGGTAATTACCTGAGCGCAACCACCAATAGGATTACGTCGCTTCTCATGCCCTTCAACGTGCACGAAATAACGCACGAGATGAAAGAAACAAATGCGCTTTTGTGCATTAATTGGCAGCAGCGGATCGACAAATTACAGGGTGTCTAACACGCATATAGTCTACAATAAAAAATTAAAAAATCCAGCCATGATACATTCACGACGCCACGTCAGTCGTGTGTAACAGGCCAGGGCCATCCTGGACAAAGTCGCATGACCTACAGAGGTCATCGCATAAGCAATTTCAAATGCGTCGAAATGCACGTTTATATCATAAAAACGCCGATATTTTTTGTTGGGGGTTATACATTTTCCAGTTCCAGCCAGGCACGAAAATTACTTTATGGAGACGAACATGTGTTCATCAAGTTTTTATATAATATGATGGTTAAGCATAACATTTGACTGGCTTGTAGACCAGGTGTGGTTTTGGACGTGCAGGTAAATAAATAACCAGGTCACATTCAGCATAAGCGATCACAACGTCAGTTCAAGAAATCAAACCAATTTATTAGGAATTCAATCAAATTCATGTCTTAATATAAATCGATAAAAACAAGGTGTATGTGTATTCCCTGCCTAGAAAATTATATACAAGTGATGCACGGTACCACCCTGCTAACTACTGTTTGCCAAATACCCCCGCAGACAAAATTATTGATGATAAACATAGGGTGTATATTATTTGAAAACCAGAAGAGATATTTTGCAGAAAATACCCCTACGGTTCCAGAGCGCAATGCGGGTCATCGATTTTTGATTTAAATATATTATGCAAATTTTAATCGGTATAGTTTAACTGTCGAACGAGTTGCGTAGTACACGTACCCAAAATTCTGTTATACAAGTGTCTGACATGTATAATTTGCTTAAAATGGTATTTCACATTTAGAAGCGTTTCTTAGATAGATTACTACTCCGCAATATGTATTGGGAATTTAAAGAAGCACTTTTTGCGTTATAAAATTCAGACAAATACATTTATGAGCGTTATTTTCTATATATATATTACATCCTTTTGATAAAACATACAATAAATTTACTCATTATATATTCTGTAATAAATCGCCAGATGCTGTACATGTTTATAAAATATGTTTTCAGATGGAAACCAATATAGGCTATTTTTGACAGGGTATTATTATTACATATGCGCAGTTGCCTCATGACATTTATTGTTAAAAGAACTGATTCGCATGACGTTATATTTCATCACGAAATAAATATTCGCGTAAATCTGTTATTTGTATTTAAGAAATCCAGGAAGAGTTATTATCTTATGGTTCTGAAGTATTCTAAAATATGGAAATCTTCTGAAATCAGTGTGAAATAAAAAAGCCAACAGAACTACATGTATTTAAGCAAGAAATTCAAGTTATCTCACAGCTTGTGCACACTGCATACTACCGGTATGTACGGTACATGTATGTGCATCCGTGCTATGCATTTGTCTTCCTTTTTAACCAAAGGTAATTAGTTTTAAATTTGGAAAGCACAGGAAGGTTTTTCTATATATAGAGTACACGTTTTCTTCCATAATTTGCTTGCTACTATTCAACATAATACACGCATTATGTCTGTTGCCACTAAACATATACTAATCCCAAGAAAAGGTGGCGTGCCTAAAGATTTCTAATAATAAAACATTATTTTCATCATATAAACACAAAGGCACTTGATCACAATCTAATCGAATCTCGGCACCTAAGCGTGAATATGATATAAGAATACTGAATAAAATTAGTTGAGAAAACTTCTGAAGGTACTATAATTTCTACCATGCACAAAGGTTTCAGAAAGCAAGGAAAAAATGTTTTCCCATTTATTAATTCAAGCCCTTGACCGTGCATGCTGCGTAGATGCATATAAGATGCATTATCCGCGGATGCATAACAACTCATGATATTTTCTTTGTTTCTGAACAAAACATTTTAAAAAGATAATTTAATCAGACATGAATAGCGGCCTCAGCATTGTTCACCTTAAGAAACGCCTAGCGCATAAATTCGCTTGAGATATTTTTAATTAAAGTAAAATTAAAAGGATAATAAAATTGACACAAATAACATAATACGCTAACTCGGTAATACAAAACGAAACACCGCGGTGAAATCACGTCAACCTTAATGCGTGACAAGATTTAATAAGACAATAAAATGATGACAACCACTGACCAAAAAAATGGTCGAATATGGAAGCGAACCTTTTCAACAACAAAATTCACCAGGAATGATGAATGTTATTTGCCCAAGTTGCAACGAAAAAAGATACACCGTATAGGCGAAATTTGAAACATTGAATCACAAATTATGGATTATACCCCAATGTTTTATAAAACAGCACCGATAACTTCATCGTTTGTCAGATCTTGCATGTAATATACATGTACCGATATATGGATTGTTACGATCATTGGAAAGCGTAAACATAACAGGTTTCAACATACAGACTTGTGAAATTCAGAAGTACCGTGTTCTGTCATAGTCCGATTGAGGTGATCAATAACACAATAATCGTTCATTAAAAATACATGTACATTCTCATCGTTTTTTGAATGGCCAATTTTGGCTGCTGTAGCATAACAATGCAACATCGAACATGGTGAGCCATTAAAAGAAATATAGGAATTGAATAATCACAATAAAATTAAAAATTCTCTCTTAAGCTTGGGTCGTTTAAGAAACAAATGTTCGTGTTGGTTCTAAATTGAATGTATGCAGCTGCCGATTGGCCCGTGGACATCTTTTGTCGAAACTAGGAAATTTTCGGGGCTAAAAAACATCCCGCTGTTTGAAAATAGACGGGCCTGCTCCACTTTAACGAACTTTTACGTCCAAAACATTGTATTTTTTAACCAAATAATTAGCACGTTTAAATCATTTTTGACATGATTAAATAGCGCTTGCCATATCACTGCAAATATTCACTTTTTTCTCCGTTGGTTAATTAAGTCCGGTATACGTCAAGTAACGTTCGACAGATATAATAACAACCTGATATTTAATTGCACCTTCCACGGGCCAAATATGGTGTTTACAAATTATTTAACGAAATTATCCTCCTGAAAAATAAACACTCAAAGGCATGTTTCGTAGTTTAGAAATATACGACTTGCTATCATTAAAAACGGTCTGCCATTATTAAATCAGCTTCACAGCAGGGGATGGACACACCTGCACTTTTAATAAATATGTGGCAAGTTCGTAGGAAGGACTGACGTGAACAGAAAACAAGACGGCTGAAACCACCAGCATATGCGTGTGAAACGTCGATAATCGCCAACGCGTTAATCGAAGGTCGAAAATAGTATATATCGCACCAATCGACTTTTTTATATATGGGAAAACGAAAAGTACAATGCTGGAATTAGGAAACAAGCATTTATGCTTTGAGATTTTAGCAGACTTGCACCCTACACAAGTCAATAAAGAAAATCGTCCACCCTGAAAACCTATCAAGATTAATACATGGTACGGATGAACTAATTAGATGATTTAAATTGAGCGCTGCATCAACATTTTAGTATATAGGTAACTAGCCAACACACTGATGTGTAGCATTTAATTTATGATGTGTAGTTATTGCCCTAAAGAGTTCTAGGCTCTTTGCTTTTCTGAAAATTATACATGTAGTATCTTCATAAACAATGAACTCATATAAAGCACACCTAAGTGTTCAACTTTGAATTCAACGTTGCAAATCGTCTAATTAATTTTGCCCCAGCCTGATTCGCAAACGGTTGAGAAGCTGAGTGACAAATAGCATTTTTGAAGAAAATATATAGGGCATATAACTCCTGATGTACTAACTTCACATCATGAACAAATGACATTTATCTACACATTTACACATGTTGGTTAGCCAAAACGCATATATACAGTAGTATGCAATTTGTCTAATTAATTCAGCCGCACTCTGTAACGTGAGATCATAGTTGTATACACAGGATGATTGGAAAGTTCTGGTCGGGTCTCAACACTTAATGAACCCAAAACTGTTTCTGCAAGCATGGCCCCTGTCACGCAAGTCTACGGGAAAAATACACAGCTCAGACACATTGACACTGAAGTCGAACTGTATATTTTATACTTGAAGTTGGAATCATACTGGTCCCTGCAGCATGCCATCAGACGTTGGAATTCTCTTCCAGATGACAGCCTTACTGTAAGCTTCAAGAAATTCAATTCTAATGCGGTGGCAATTGCTGATTAAATTGGGTTGATGGTCTACACCCTCCTCCCACGCGGTATTCATTGTAGGGTACTGAGTTGAAATGATTTACCAGCAAAGTTACATGTATAGGCAACTTTATGTATACCAGTATTTAAAAAAATTACCAACGCTACAACTAATGTGGATATCTGTTTGGAGTTATGCACGCAGGTGTAAGCCAGCTTCAGGTAAACCAGAGCTAAAACACGAAACAGCGATCACCACTCCCTGACACCCAAAAAATCCAGAGCAGGGCGTTCTACATCGAGTCCGTACATCTGAACGCTTCATTTAATGGATCTGATGTTATGGCAGCTTAGGCATCATCAGTTTGCCGACGAGAAGATCATGGTTGGTGCCTCCCTCAAGGCCTGTGTTCAAGGAGGTACCAGCGGGAAAAAAACGCTTTCGATGCCATTTTCAAATTTTTCGGCGCAGTAAAACATGCATCGTCGAGCTAAAAATCACGGCCGGTGTGGCACAAGGTGGAGCCGGCCGAGGGAGCCCAAAGGGAGGCCGCACCCGTCCACACCCACAACCACCGCCGTCAAAAAACTAAAAAATAACCTGCTGACCGTAAATATTAAATATGGGCCATCCCCTCAAAAACATGGCGTTTAAATCACGCGGCCAAAAAAGTCCGAGGAAAAGATGTGGAGCGGGAGGGGTAGGGGGTGCCATCTGAAACCCGCGCCCGTGTCCATCTGAAGGGAAAACCCGCACGCATGCCCGCTTCCTGCACATCAACGCCCCAGATTAGGACCTCCAGGCTGCGGTAGGGGCAAAACCAGCGACGGCCATTAATATACTTTATGGACAGTCCGATCAGAAAACGTTGAACATCTTACGACCACTATTTATGGTGCCCTTGCACACAACGTCTGCCTGCCGGCCCACATCGAAATCTGCGCCCCAGAGAGGAAGGGGGGGCTTGGTTGAGAAGAAATACGCACCGCACACTCTGTACCGAGTACAGGTGGGGTTGAACTCCAAGGCACGTGTGAATTTAATTTAGAAGTTCACGTAAAATAACGAATGAATCTGCATTTCGAAGAGCATGCATGAAAAGCATAATTATCACATTTTTGCTATATTTATATGCTTTGGCGAAAAAGCAGGGTCCCCCAAACTTCCCACTGACCTGGAATACTTGTAACTGTCGGAGATATTGGAAGAACATGATCGGGGAAGTGTTTTGCATGTACCGGTAGTATTTCGAAAGTCAGGGAAATTAGAACTTGCGTTGATCAAGTTATTAGAAGCTATGAAAATCAAGCTTCAATTGAAGCAACGCAACAAAAATTAACCTAAATTTACTGTTTACTTAAGGAATTTTTTTTGTTAAATATACAAGTAGCATTCCTTATATTGGTGTGTGTCATGTTTTTGCATTGACTAAGGACATGGACAAGGAAGTTACAAATTTTATTTCTGGGGGAACTCTGAAAAGAATTGTGGAAGTTGTGTCACCAGATATTTTCATTTGGATATTTTAAGTGTAAAAATGCAATCCGTCAACTAGTCGCCACATTTGACACTACAGAATTACGTAAAACACATAAGCTAAACAAATTGAGTACTGTAAAGGCCTGGTCTGATGAAAAAATATAATTTCTCACTTACGGCACAAATGAAAGATGGCGTCGCAGGCGCTGATATGGGACAAAAAAGCGTTTCCAAGCCCCTGTCCTTCACTCGCTCCTTGCACCAATCCAGCAATATCCACCACATTGAGGAATGCGGGAACTTTACTGAAAATGAAACAATCTAATTATTTTACATTGAAATGGGAACGTTTTCTTGTTAAACCTCTCAAAATCATAGTAAGGTCCTGTTGCAAAGAATGACAAAAAGGCACCAATCGCCTTATACGTGAAAACGGTTAAATGGTAATGACTCAAACACAAAGATTATCAGCCTCCGCCATAAAAATATCGAAACCTCAGAGGAAAGCATTTTTGAGGACATTCTATTAATGTGGCCGCCCAACTCCCGGATATTGAATACAGTTTGAATCGTCTTTCTCTTAGCGCTCATTCAAATTAAATAGGCTGATTACTCGTAAAATTTGGCCCCGAGGAACTATGGTACATTAAAAACTAGAAATTGTAATTTTATTCCTTCTAATTACGATAGTTAAAAGCGCAGTAATTGTTCGACATTTTTACGCAGAAGATTTATGGGTTCAAAAACTAAGTGCAGCAGAACACAACAAAAATAACTTCGTGGAATTATAGGAATCAGTGCGGTCGTTTAATTTGGCGAAATTGCAGGAACTTTCAGATCCGTTGTTTACTCTGGGCATTAAAAGCGAGACAGCACAGATTTCTTTTTTTGAAGTAGGCCTATATGCTAATTGCCACTAGAATGTTGCTCATTTCACAAAAATGTCAATACACGATAAAAAAACCAAAAAGTCAATGAATTCACGAATTCGAATAGGTGCAAAACGACTAATTCATAAAGACTGTACTTCGATTTAACACTATCATGGTTCACACAAAAACCTGCAACTCAATTTCCCTGACTTTCCCTGACCAAATGTGATTAATTTCCCTGACTTATCAAATAACAAATGTCAAATGTAATTAAAATTAACTATCTTAATCTACAACACTACAATTAACTATATTTTGTATTTTTCTGTCAGGATGACTAGCTAAATCACCAATTGAATTTCACCGAGTTTTCCAGGTTCTCCAGACACTTTTTGAGAAATTTCCAGACAATTTCAAGTAACAATCTGTACAGGTTTGATCCAAGCAAATATACCACGCAATGGAAGTTTTAGAAATTATACATGTATATCTGATCACGAAATGATAGAATTAGCCCACAATTTTGTAAGAAGAAATAACAATAATTAAGAGACTGTCTGCATCATATATAGGCGAAATTTTTGAAAAATTATAAGAAATATTGGATTTATGTATTAACATTAATAATGATGCGAAAAGGCGTGCACTAGTGGTTGAAACCACTCTCAAACACAGCATTTTTGAGGACTTATTTGAAATAATAAAAAAATTCTTCATAATGACGGAAACGCCTTAGGCTAAATTTTTGTAACAAAAATAATGCATTTTAGGTAAAAATTTTCATAAGGAAAATTAATGCGGTAATGATAGTGAAAACGCCGTAGCGAAATTTTTAGAAATGGTAGAACACAAATATAGCTTTTCTAATGCTTTTCATGAGATACTTATACCAATCAAAATAGTTGGTCCACAACAAATTTCCAGACATTATGAATTTTCCTGATTGCCATCTGAATTTCCCTGATGGTATGAACCCTGTATATACAAGTACTATTGGAGCTGGGATGATATAGAAAAACTTATCTGAATGTCAACACAGATTCACAAGAAGTTAAACACGTTATGATTTTCATCCTACGTTTTGGGAGGATTATAATTTCATGTAAACATAGTGTTGTAGGCCCAGCACAGGACGACTGACTACTAATTCGCAGCAGCATTTGCGGTAACCCCGAGCTAAATTATGTATTAATATGAATGAAGAATTACCACGAGTCATGAATTTTTAGGGGGCGTTGTCGACGAAACGAAACGCATTTGAAAGATGGTGTGACCTTTAAAGAAAAAGGGACGCCACCAACCGCGCGAAGAAATAACAACAATGCGCAACAAAGTTCCATCTGCCTAGTTTCACAAGCTTTTTCTTGGGTATTTTCGTGTTTTTTTCTCCTTACAGTCATCGCGGTGCTGTTTTTTGAACCGAAGACGAATAGACGTCATGATGCAATTCCAACCTAAAAAATCTGAGCAATTTTTTTCTTTAGCAAAATCCATAATGAAAAATGGCATGCAGCGCGCACGCCTTTTCTACAATGCGACCACGCCAGGTCACAGTTGGAAACTGGCAATAGAAGGTGTGACTGAACTGCCCATTTGCGTCTGACCCCGACCGAGGGCAGCAAACACAGGCATCGCTCATGCCAAGATGGCGGTAGAGGGCGCAACGATTGGGTTACAAGGGACGAAAACAGAGGACAGAAGCTGTTTTCTTAATCTTAACATTTCATCGAACACCAGTATTATACAGTTTTTGTGATTGGTCAGTATAAGTGTTTTGATGATGAAAAACTCATCATGAAACCAAATCGAAATAACAACTGACAATATCCTTCGATTGCTTCAAACTATAAACAAAAATCAGTAATCAAAAATGAGGAATAGGGTTGGGGTCCAACGTCCTGAGCGATGTATTCAAGTTACTGATGTGGCTGAGGACCAGTTGATGGTAGAGAATATGCTTTCCTCCACAAAATGGTGATTTTGAAATCTAGGGCCTGCTTTTTTAACCCATGCAGTTATCAGGTCCGTAAAATGTCACAAGTATTATGAAGGATTCAATTTAAAGTATTCAAGCGATGTATTCAAGTTACGTATGTGGCTGAGGGCCTGTTTAGGGTAGAAGAGATGCTTCCAGCCATAAATGCTTCATGATTTTGAGATTAGGGGCCAGCTACATGTATTTTGAACTCATGCAGTCTTAAGGTATGTAAGAAGTATTGTGCATAGGCTTCAAATTAAAGTTTAGTGATGATGGAAAACCAGAAAATATAAATTCGCTCGTATTAAACAGTATAGTCTAGCAAATTGCGTTCTTTCACGGATAATTATTCGATAAAAAACAGATCTTAGTGTTCTAATGCAGACTATACAGACATTACAATATCACCGCAAAATGCACACAACGAACAGCGGAACAAGCATTATTAGTTGCAATGGGACTGAATTGAAGAGGCGGGCAAAGATGGTCGCAAAATTCGCTTTGTGTTCTTTTTTCTTGCAGCCGCCATCATGATTGGCACTTTTAGCAAATATTCGGCTAACTAAGAGAGAATTCCTGTCTGAATGGCAGGTCAGTAGACTGAGTGGAGTGGTCTTTACTACTGTATAAAGTGTGCCCAAAGCCAGGCTAGCCGCGGGTTAATATTTGTGAACTCACTAGCCATGGCGACAAAAAAACTGGAAACGATGATTTTTAAAAGTGCTGAAAATGCGAGCTATTTCATGACTCAGCATTTCGGCACGAATGAATACAACTATTAAACGTCGCCAGCAGTTTGCGAATGAATGTCTGATCTACAAATTTAAATTACCGAAATGGTTTGTTAAAAGTGTTCTCGCAACCTTTGGCTTTCCTCTTTTTGGACTCCTCGGTAAAGGAGGTTCTTTTTGTGGTATCTTGTACCAAAGTTGCTACGCACTTGCACAGCGGAATTTTTGTGAAACTGAAACACGCAGAGCTAGTTTTGCATCAACAAAACTCCAGTTTAGATCCCACATCAATGACGCTAGCTGCAAGCGGTCGCCGATGTACCATCGATTAAAAAAAACTAGTTTCAAGGGAATTCAAAGGAAAACTCCACAATCATCATCAACATATATAGATGTATTACTGTACATGTATAAGCGCAAATTCATTTATACAGAAAAGAAAATGTTTTATACTGTATCTCTCGCCATTGATTGTCGCCACTCTATTGATAGAGAAGATCCATTTATTCGACCTATTCAAAACTGAAGGGATGATACGTAGCCATCAAGGCAAGCCCATATTATTGCGTAAAAATCAATCTTAGCCTTACCAAGACCAACTCAGCGTTCCATGACTGTAGAGGGGATTGGAAAAACTTCCTGCGCATAACGCGTGCTATAAATCAAGGGAAAACACCTTAAAGTTGCCATTAAAGCAAGTCTCGCTCATAGGTTGCTCGCTTTTCCTCCTAACGCAGGAATTCAAAACTTGTGCAACATTCGTAATGGCTGTCGATTATCGCCGAGTGTTGATGAAATAATTGCTGGGTTTTACTTTATTGGGGCGGGGTGCAGGCGAGCCTGCGCTCTCAGAACCCTAGGCCATCGTTGCAGCCTATCTCCAGGTTTTATCGTACCCGACCGAAATATTCTTTGAAAATAGTTGCGTATAGGAAAACTGCGTGCATGCGAGGTTGCCTTTCAAGTTTTCGCACTAATTATAGGGTGGACTGAAAAGCGTTATAATTGTCACAATTTGCATTTGATAAATATGCATGCGCTGGAAGCCAGGTTTTGAAAACGCCAGTTATTCATTAATCCCTGTCTCATAAACTTTCCAAATGCCGTGGATTATCCAACTCGCGTGGAGAGAACATTAACAACGAGTGAAAGAAAAAATAGAAAAAACGTGCACGTCTAGTGTACCAAGTACATGTACCTTGAAGAAACTGCGTTGAAATTTCATTCCACAAATTGCACGCATTCTATTGTCAGCATTTGGCAGATGTACGACGGTGATGACTGCCAAGCGTTCCAAATTTTCGCACTTGAAATTTCTTTGATGTCAAGCATGGAAAGCACTATGACTTGGGGGTGAACTACACTACTGACGTGTTGTCTATACATGTACCAGCTACTGTATGAAATGCTAAGTTTCACATACTTATAGGCAGCGTAGATCAGGGAAATATTATTTTCGCTCATCCAAGTTCACGAACAAAAGTGAAGAACAATGTTTGTTCTCTGTAGCAAAAAGCTAGCGAGATTTGCAGGAAAGCTACCAGCACATAAGTGAATTAAAAATATCATGTAAGCAAGCAACTCAACGAGCTCTATGGTGATTAGGGGATATGGGGAACCTAACCCACAAGCTAAAAAAATCACGATGCCACGCCCCACCACCTCCTATGATGCTCGGACCAGGCACAATAAAAGGTCAGAACCTTTTATTATTTCCTAAGATCAAATTATACCTGAATAGAAACGATTTGAAGAAGCAGAAGTGTTGGGATAAACGCATAACATCAACGGGTCTTGCTTCAAAAGGAGACCAAATAATGATGCGGTAAACTTAGTTCGAATTTTAAATTTCCCGCCGCGGAACTCTCGTTATCAATTGATCCCGGACGAAAAAGCGGGAAATTTAAAATCTGAACAAATTTAGTCACTTTCTGGTTTCCCAATCAGCTGCATTCCACATGCGAGGTAGTCTTTTGCATATCGTCACTGTATTATTTTTGTGGATTAGTATCTTATTTTGAATCCTATTTTGGTTTCTCCTTTGAGGAAATTATAGGGCAGAATGTCATGAACCCGGGGCAATTGAAAGACGTCAAGGCAAGTCAACGAGGATTACGAGGTCAATATGATACTCCCCAATGTGACAGCCTATTTTTATAACCGATTCTTCAATAATTTCACCACAGTAAGAGGACAAACCAATCTGATAGTACCTTCCCCTCTATACGCTTCTTTCAGATTCAAGATGGCAGCTAAAGGGGTGCATACGATATTCCTCACAATTATTTTTTAAACAGTCACAAAGTTTAAAGCCTTGCAGTTTTCCACATAAAAAGGATAATTATAATTTCGCAAATAATAAACAGTTTGCTGTTAAGAACACTGGTTAGTAACTAACTAACCAGATATGCTCACAATGACAACATCATGTCAGGTGGCGCATTATCATTGTTTGTTGAGCGGCTTAGACCAAGCAAGTTGCACCACAATCGATATTAACATAAAGTTTCAACAAAGAAGACAATATAGCCTCTGTGTCTGTTTACTATCTAAACAGGACTTCAGTTATCAATTTGTCAACCAGGTAGGTACATGTAACTGTTTTCATCGAGCGGTTTTCATAGTCAGAAAAGCAAAGCCAAGCAAAATTGAACAGGTGATTCCATTGTCTCTTATATAGTGATGCGAGTTAAGAGCTTCCCTGTAAAATTTATATGTTCACACTTCCATAAAAAGTTTCCATTGGCATAGCATTGAGACTTTCCTATGAAAACAATGCATTTCGATCAAGGATATCAAAATTATTATGTTCGATAGTACAGGTGAGCACCACACCTGGCATGTAAGGGATTAGGTCAATACACCAAATTTAAATAGAAACGGAGTTTAGGACCCTAGGCTTCCCATTACAACCATATTATAAAAGATAGTGCTCTGAGCCTGCTATACATGTACGTTTCAAGTAACAATGATGTCCACATTACACCTCATTAGAAGCCCATTCAAAATAACTGCTTCTTGTCTCTTCCTATATAGTCTATATGGACAGATAATATCCAAAAAGAATTGAAAGGAAAATATCATGCCATCTGAACTCCAATAGGTTCTTGATGCATGAACAATTATAGTTACCATGGAAATACAAGCCAAACAATCACAAAGTGCAGGTTTGAAACATGTTAACAGTCGTAAGGCATTTGATATTTGTGTTAGTTCACACAATAAGGATAGAAATTAGGGCATAAGCTTGCCCCAAAAAAACAATGAAAACAACATTCTGCAATGAATATTTGAGAAACGAATGTCACTGAATGTTTGCCTTTTCAAATTCTTTGAATGATGACTACATGTATTATTACTGTAAGAAAAAATCACTGCTCCTACCTTAGAGGTTTGAAGTATTCACATAAGAAGTCAAAGCGAGCATCAGGAACTGGTACTCGGCGTGGCTAAAAGATCAAAACCAAATCGGTTATTCAAAAAGAAGGAAATACATGATAATTTTTACAAAGAAATAAAATGTACTTATTTTCATTCGGATCTATAGTGCAAAAAGGGAAATTCTCAGCAGCTGCCTGGCTCTTAGTTAGAACATTAAAAAACGTAGATTTGCTAAAAATAAAACAACGATTAATCAATGATTATGGAATAACCCACCAAATCTCTAAAAACAACAGCATACATACCCCACGTTTGGGACCCCGACAATCCCAACTTTCAAGTTTGTGCCAACCCTTCCAATCAATGGTTTGGGCTCAGCAAGTGTTTCCTTTTTTGGAGGCATCGAAAATGTTGCACAAATTCAATCTAAAAAATATAAATATGTATAATGTACATGTAGATCTCATATCTTGCATATGTGAAATGAGGACTGTCAACTCTTATAACATTTTGAACCAATTCCATGGGACGATTCCGCTATTCTAAGAATGTACAGATACCTGCACTAATTAAGCATCCTCAATATATACCAAAGAAAAATCGCGATAATTAAAAAACATGGTTACGTAAAGGGAGACACCTACATATGAGAAATATGCATATGTAATCTATTTTTCCATTACCGAGTGGGAAACACACAGCCGTTACCCAGTTTCTAAAACTAGATTTTAGTTCAGTGTCTTGAGTATAAGGCCTACATGGAATTACAAATTTTAACTTGCTTGCATTGTCTGTACAAATTAGGCTACACAAAACGAAAAAAATATAACGCATTTAGAAACGTTATATCTTCTAGAATCTAAAGGTCACTTCTGTCATAAAGGTAATGAATGCGCTTTTCTTAGTTGCTAACTACGAGGCTCGAAGCCATATGTCTGCCCATGTGGAACTAACATCTAAGACTTGGGAGTCATTTTCATTAAGAAGATAAATTTCATAATGTGTAAGCTTGGGAGAGAACAGAATTCATTTAGTCCATGTTGGACCTTGGCGTCGAGTTGCGACACATTCAATGCCTGGCTAAACCAGAGCAATAACAAGTGTATGAACTATTCCACTCAAAAGAAAAACTCAATAGACGCAAAATTACAGATACAAGTTCATAAAATGTCTATGCTTATTTCATTTAATAAAACGAAGGTGAAAATGCAGAACATACTGAAAGTAGCCCATAGTAAAATGAAAATGCACTCGAAGCAACGAGCACATGATGGGGTTCCCGATTTCACCCCAGATCCATCAATACTTTGACATTACAACCATCTAATAACCGAGCATGCACTTACAAGATATGAGAGCATAAGTACCTCGTTTTATTTCACAGAAATTGGTCGAATAAAAGGAATCTGCCGATAAAAATCCGTAAGCCTAATATTGCGAGCACCATGCGTTTCTCGACCGAACGTCAACGACGGCAATGGGCGAACTGATTGTGCGCATGCGCAGTAGGTTTCCGAAAGCGCTTCAGCTAAAGGAGGCGAGATACGGGGTGCAGCATAAGTGACACCTATTTGTGATAACAAACGAGCTATATAACGACTACTGCAACTCGTTGGTGATAACGCTTTTCGTGTTGGAGACTCGAGAAATGAACGCGAATAGGGACATACGGTGTATAAGCTTATATGGGCCATAATTTGTGTCAATTGTCCTTTTCGGTTCATGGTAAAATCTGCCAAAATTAGGAAAAAAAATAGCAAATAAATAATAAACGTCTTTTGGAATGCGTTATTAGCGTAGACAAAGTGACAAAAATAATAATCGAGAAAGCCAACAGCATTTGTATGGAAAGCCAAATGCTCTCGTTTTCGTGAAGTTTGCTTTGCTTTAAAGCGTCATTTGGATGAAGGATCCTTCTTAAACATGCATGTACAGGTTTAAACACCGAAAAAAAACTAGAAAGTTGTCCCATGAACTACAGTATTGATCTGAATATTACAGAGTACAAACGATAGTTTTATCATTTATCTAAGGTTTCATCGCCAAGAAAAGAACTGCGAGGTAACACATTTGTGGTAATAAAACTATTTCATTTTGGAATTTTAGACATAAAAGAATCTGTCTTTTATAAAAATGTGTGAAGTTTCCAACAGGGTTATTTATTTACGTACTTGCTGTTACAAAATCGGAAAAATGGAAAACTATATCTACCAAATAAAATGGAATGTAACGATATCAAATGTAGATATTATATTTGCATCATCAAATTATGCGGTTTGTTATTAGTTTTCTGCTAGCCGGCTAGCGTATCAAATACGCAGGTACATGTATATTTAATATTGTAATAACAAATATAATAAGGTAGCATGCACAAGAAGTGAAAGATGGGCGAGTAGAAAAAAAAGATGTTTTAGTGTTTACATGTATTAACATTTGTAACGTCAATGGTGTTTTTTTTTATACAGCCAATGTTTTGAAAATGCTATTGAGTACAAAGTGAATGAAATTGTGCTATTACAGGTTACCCTAGAAAAGACATTTTCAACTTCCCTGTTTGTTGTTTTAATTGATAATTTTATCACGAATTTCTTCCAGGTTTTTTATTTTTGTGTTAATCAATAATTATCTACGTAAAATGTATTATTGGTTTGTCGAATTTCCCTGACATTCACCACTTCTATATGCCTTTTCAATTTCTCTGACTTTTCCCGGAGTTCCAGGTCTGGGGGAGCCCTGTATTGACTGTTATAATGGGTTCTAAATTTTACTACCTGTAAATAACATTTTTTAACAATTCAAGAAACGCAGAAACAATGCATCTAATACATGGATTGTTTTTTGCCTTATCAACAACCCATATCAAGTTGTTTTTTTAATGTTATGACAAATGCAGGCATTATTCAAAATCTTTCCTTAAATCAAACTTCGATCAATCATACCAATCAGTCTTCAAAATTAATTAGCGAACTAATAACAAGGAGGACTGAAATTAGCATTATTCGCTAGCATCTTAACGAGCAAAACTTCGATACGAATTATGATAACGATCGTGTATGGAGGGGCTCAAAATTGACTATATTGACTCGCGGACATTTTGGATTTTTCACCACCCGTGTGAATCGGTTAGAGAGCCCTGATCGCAATTCAAACCGGAGGTTAAATTAGCCGCTGGAGGCAAAATAATGATTTCTGTTTCCAGCTCGATAATGTTATACGAAAACGCCATGGACAAACTGCATGGCGCTGAAAGTAGAGCGTTGAGAGAGCGCTCCGCACTCGCTCTCATGCAGTTCTGTACTGTACAAGAGGCGGGGACCATGGGCGGCAAATAGGTGGAGATTTTGGCATTACCTCGTGATTCTCATTACTTTAAGGAGTACCTGGGCTGGACCGTCGAATGCATTTTTTGCCTCTAATTTCTGAAAACCCCATATTTCAGTCGCCACGCAAGCACTCGGCGCTTTGTGCATGGCCCCGACAAATTGAATGAAAAACTCGCCAAATATTTGATCGGATTTAATTCGGCCTCAATGGAATTAATTCGCGCATCTCTAATTCCAGAGCCATCATCTCCCCAGCACCAACGAGCTTCGTTCCTCCGCCACCAGCAGCACTCCATTCTCTCTCTAGCTGTTCGGAGAAAGGACCAGAATGATTAACGTCAATGGTGAACTCATATTTTACGAATTTGTGACAATTGGGTTGCCACCCCTTCTTAATGATTGAAATAATTTCCAAAATCAACCAACCAAATAACAACGGCTTCGCCATTTTATGCCTACTAATTAACGGCGCGAGCCATCCATTTGGATCGACTAAATTGAACCGTATTTCAAAAACTTTTTCACGGATGGAAGTAAAGGAACACCTCCGATCAACTTCTAAGGTGCCTTCGTAGAAGCCAACTGAGAGAAGAGCAAAAATCGTCAATATCGACAAATTTCGAAAGAAGAGAAGAAAACAAACACTGCAGTATCGAAACATTTCTGGAAGTTCCCATCACGTGTATTTAACGAGTCACTCGGACACGGGGTAGCTGGACAGACACCATGACGGTAAGATGA
The DNA here is from genome assembly GCA_034687865.1 of Kryphioiulus occultus. Classification (NCBI taxonomy): domain Eukaryota; kingdom Metazoa; phylum Arthropoda; class Diplopoda; order Julida; family Julidae; genus Kryphioiulus; species Kryphioiulus occultus. The sequence goes on along the minus strand of JAQGAF010001362.1, from coordinate 8,274 downwards.
ATGAATAATTATCACCGGTTTTAATTAAGGAAAGCCTATTGGGGACCCTCTAGCCACGGCATTATTACTGTCGGTTTCAACAAATACTGACAGTAATACTGATCGTGTAATGTGCGCAGTACTGATCATATGGATTGATGTCATATTCTCATTACTGACGACTATCAAAATGTTGGATAACTTACTGTCAGTATCGGAATAATGACAGTAAACACTACACTGTATAACGTCGGCATATACCATGTTAATTCAGTGATATTTGTAAATGGGATTTACACTGTAAATGAGATTCAAACAGATTTGTCGAATGAATAGACCTCGTTAAAAATATTTACTTGCATGTATGTACTGCGTCGTTTTATTTAATGCATGACGTTATAATATACTGTAGATTAATATGTAATACTTACCGCTTTTGGCCCTAATGTGGGACCAACGGTGTACACATGTACGCCTGGCGCATGGCTCTGTGCCAATCTTTGGATAACATGCATGCATTATGGGGAACGAAATTGAGGGTCAAAAGGTGAACTAGGTGGGAACCTGTCCCATTTATTATGTTTAAGACGTATGAAAGTTGATACATAGTGTACAAAATATGTTAACAAAGGGATCTGACCTGTATAGATCGTATCTTACATAAATATCAACCAGCTATAATCACTAAGCAATATGGGGAACTTTTTCGATTCACTCAATGACAGCTTTCGTATAGGTCTTATAACATGCAATAGCGGTATAGGGGCTTGTTAAATTTATTGAAAATGCATTGAAGAATTGCATGCATAAATATGTTATTCAACCATGCATCATTTTTATATCGATATTCTTGCTATTCGATTTATATATACTTGCTCGCAAATTTGATATTTGTATGCATTGTGGCTTTCAATGCATAGCAGCAGCATCTAATTTTTAATTTATAATCGTCTATACTATATATAGCTGTTAGGATTATTTTAACCAACTGTGACAATGTAAGGTTACATAGATAAACACCTGTTTTATAACCAATTTTGGGCACTAATTAAGGATACCACACAAACAGAATATTGAATAGTGCATTGAAATGCCTATAACATACACTTTGTACGATAAGTAACTGGTGTGTATAATATTCGCACTGCATAAATAAATCCTGCAGGTTCACATAACGATATAGGGACGCTTTTCTCTGTGTCTGATGCATGTACACACCGCCCGCATTCAAACTTCACAGTGGGCTTTTATTTATGCAATTCTTACCCTACAATTATTTGGAAAAGAAGATGGGGCCAGGGGCAGGTGCATTGCAAAATGTCAGAAAGGCCATAAAGAACCATAACTACATATTTTTCATGTAGTGTTTCGGAGGAGTCAAGTTTAATTTGCAAACAGGTTTGTGAAAGAGTATTAAAGCTAGGGGATCGCGAAATAGGTTGCACGGTTCTCAACCAAATTAGGCTTATCGGTAATTTCAAAACAAGACATGGATAAAATGTAATTGCCATATGATCGAATGGATCGCAACGCGAGATTCTTACAACATTTCAGCTTCTATTTGTGGCTTCATTGAATGCGATTTAATTGGGAGTTTACGAAGCTGCAATTGAAAAGTTTGAATACGGTACGATATCTCAGAAATAAAAATCAAACGATAACATTAGCCAAATTGGAGAATGGAACACTAATTTTTATTATATTGTTTAAATTTCTGATTGATTTACGCATGCATGTGTGGAAATGCATAATGGGACCCAATATCATGGATGGCGCATATACGAGCTTAAATATCAAAATGAAAATGGGTCCATGCATGGAGAAATGCATCGTCATTGGTCAGCTCTTGTCAAGCTTAACGTTAAGCATAAAATAATGCGTTTGCATGATATGAATACTGATCTATTTTTTATAGGCTATAGTAATTATGCCTACGGCTGTCTGATAGCTTTTACGACATATTTATTGTAAGTGCTCACATGCAAACATGAAGAAACCTCCAAAAAAACATGACATCACCTAATTTATATCGAGCATAAATGCTATACGAACGAAAATACTTTTCGTCAAACTACGAGTAAAATTTCCCATGTAACATGCATGTAAAATTTCTCGAGAATAAAAATTTACGAAAGTCAGAGGATAAAGCCTTCCAGAGCAGATGATAGCCCAAATTGTTGTTGTAAGTTGTCTGCCCTCCGCAAATTTCAACCCCTGTAACAACCTCTAATAACCCAATTTGCGAAAGTTTTAAAGGTGTTTTGGACGTTCGCGAACATTTCAGGCCGTTGATACATGTACACACAGGTGTACTTGCACAATCTAATAATGTTTGTAAGCAGTTATACAAAAATTGAGAAGCCTCGTATATAAAAGTCAATGCAGCCCTAAGGGAAAATATGGACCATCGGCAATGGATGCCGTCCTTTTGCAATAATTTTAAAGTTTAGATGTATTTCAGAGCAAAAATGACTAGGTAATTTAAAACCCTTGAAAAAATGAGGCCCATATACAGAAGAATTTAGGATTACACAGTATACATACATGTACATGTATGTACATGTGCGTCTATGCAGGATTTTCTTCCATTAAATGTAGTATACTAATTTTTCTGGTTAATAATAGCAATAAATAATAATGAATAGTAATTCTAATTATCATTTATTGCTATTATCAACCGAAAAATTGGTATATTACATTTAATGGAAGTAATAGCAATAATAATAGCAATAAATTATAATAAATAATAACTGTTAATTATTATTTATTGCTATTATAAACCAGAAAAATTGGTGTACTATCGAATGGAAGTACATGTAAATCCTGCATAGACGCAAATACAGTATAGGCTTCTGTGTACTGCTAAATTCTTCTGTATATGCAATGGGCCTAATTTTTAATCCACTTTTTCCAGTATACTGTATGTCCAAGCTGATTGATATTTAACGATTCATGTGAACATCAAATTTAGTTTCCATTCCGTATATACATATATATATACATGTATGTACGTACTCATGGTTATCGAAAGTGAGTCTGAGACCATGCATATCATGGATTAATACAGTATATGCGTTCAAGTTGGTATACTGAAAATTCTTATTGGTTTGCTATTTTTAATTGTTTTTTTTAATGTTGAAATAATTACCAATATTTACATGGAAATGATGTAATATCCAGGAATACGAAAAGCTTATGTTATAAGTATCTTTATATCTTGCAGTATACGACGTATAATAGTCAATCTGCAATCCAGTATACCAATCTACCGGTAAATGGTACCTTAATGGCAAAAATGAAAATAGCCGAAATAAATATACCATATAAGCTTAATTGTTATTCGATCTTCTCTGCATATGACTGATGTTTGGTTACGCAGTATATTCAAGTACTGCCATGCAATTTCGCCTGATTTTCTTTGGGTCTAAACTTCTGAGGACCCATTGCATAACTTAAGCATAAATTATAGAATGGCTAAGAAATAATATGAATCATTTCCCAAAATACATGGGGCAGCTGAACTGCCTCCACTATAAATTACAGAAATATTTCTATTGTAATTGAAAACATTTCTATATGACAAATGCCAGTCAAAAAGCTCTCGAAAAATGCACATGAAGCCTATACGGTGGTACAAATTCATTAAAAAAAAATTACTAAGAAAATACTCTTCTACAAGTTAAGAGTTTTTGAACAACCTTATAACTGTTTTTCATTCGTTAATGTCATTACATGTATTTGTGGCCTGATGCAGCATACTGTAAGGAGGTACAGTACTGTATATCGCTGATAAACCTCTTTTAAACGTCTGTTAATGAAGGATACATTAATTTGGTTATAGAACGTGCATATAGACATGCAATTACATAATTGTGTAGCAGCATCAGAACAGCTACATGTATAGTATACTGGCTGAGAATTAATCTAAGGTATGTAAGTACCAGTATAAGTATACGTGCACATGGCCACGACACCCATTATCATTTACAATGTTTACCACAAGTATACAAATTACAAAGATGATCTAATCCTTCCCACAAATCAGCATTCGTTTTTGCAAAAGAAATCATGTATTCCCATGCATTTGGGATGAAAAATCTGCTTTGCGTGTTATTAATTAGCACGGTTGCATTTAAAGCAAACGCCATTTAATTCGCCCCTTAATGCTTTTGCTTTGAGCATTTGTATAGGAGGCGGCTGTTGGTCAGTTTTGTGGTTTTTAATGGACCAAAGAATTGTAAATTATACCCGTGTTTGCGCAGCACTCATTTTTGCTTATAATAGTGAGGGAAATATTAATCAAGAAGCCTAATTATTTCGCAGAAAATTTGGCCTAAAAACGCGCAATTGGACAGCTGCTAATATGGGTATGTGAGCGGTCATTTGGGAAGGAGAGGCCGAAATTTTAATATTTTCGGGTGGAGTCCGCCAACGAGTTATTTCGTCATCTTCAGCATTATCGCATCGAAACTCCAAATTTCACTATTTTTTACGTTGGATGACATATTTATGGAAATTTACGACCTTCATTAAATTTCGTGAAAGTGCCAATTATAATGTTTCACTCTCGTGGCTATTTTATCGTTGTGCAGATGCAATTAGAATTACGATGTTGGCAATTTTATAGTACACACAGCAAGATTTAGTCCACCGTCGTGCGCATAAATATTACATTATTTATTATGTCGCAATTTAAAATATAATAATTTTTACGTTTGTTGTATAATTTGCGCTCGTTAAACGGTTTTATATGCCTTATTATTACGATTCGTGAACTCATGGGCCCACTTTAATCTCAGCATTAAGGCGTTTGTAAATTCATAATGAATGAATGTATACTCGTGGCACATTTCTGAACTTTTAGTGCAGCCTTCAAAATCTCTCTCCATAAGTGGATTGTCATAAAGTTCTGCCAAACGACGTCAGTCTCGCATAGGTCAAATTTCATTGTACATGTACATGTATATTCGCCAAATACCAAAATCGTTTCACGATAAAATACTTCCTCGATCAATCATTTATGACGATAGATTTTTCGCTATTTAGAGCTAAACGATATGATATTTGCATGCGCGAAGGCTATTTTGTCAGCTGCGCAAACGGATAAATGGCTTTCAGGACGACTAATTAGCTTACGCGATTAATTTTGAGGACACTCGTGAAGATATTAATTAATGAAACGCAAATAGCATGCATTGTATCAACGTCAAGATTTCATTTTCCTAATTAATGATCGAAAAAATTGTCTGGTCGTGGTTACGGTTGATATGAGCGACACGCAAGCGTTTGAGATCAACGCCTATAGGGGCTTTGAAGTCATGACGTAACGAACAAGCATGACCCCCAGGGGTTTGGTTAGTTGATATGGACTGAGGTAGAGTATAGACCAAAATCTTAAAAATTATTTTAAAATACGTTTTTAATTAACTGCCTTAACTCACCTAAGCACGACTCGGATTTCTCACGTGGAGAATACAAAAAGGTCAACTCGGCCAGTGACAGAGGGCGCTGCTGATTAATGGAGAGGTCGTCACGGGGCAGCTATTTTAGATCCTGCAGCGAGAAAGCATATTACCACAATTATTTTTAGATAAAACTTTCGCTTTTAGTTTCCATTTACGAGCTAAAGGCCTAATTAATCACGAAAATACAAAATCGAACTTTATTACCCATCAAGTGCGCTCGCTCGTCCGCCATTGTACCTTTGACCTGACGTGACTTAAAACTGCGCGGTGAAATACGCGCGCATTTAACGCGAGTAAAAGGTAATTAAAATTCTCCTAAGAACTCAGGTTTATCAGTTGGGCTGCATATTTCGGAAAAATCGTACCACTTATTCGTTATACGAGGCCTTACAAATCTTAAGGTGTGTTTACACTTTATAACAAAGCGTTTTATATTGCAAAGAAGAAAAAATATTTAGCATAGTATTGATGACCAAAAGAAACGGGAACATTTAAAAGATTAAAATAAACATGTATCAAAAGATCGAATTCAAATCCTACTGAAATGAATGAAGGATATGCTTAAGATCGATTTTATAACTTTTGACATGCTGCACATATTACCTTATAATAATAAAGACGAATACGAGACATTTCATCTGCTATGTTCATCAGTACCATGCTTAATTCATGTGCGTATGACATTAATACGCCATTTAATAAACAAACATACAAAATTTCTTGTATTCGCCTACAGGTTATAGGTTAATTTGTACATAATGTTATAAGTTATAAAATTGATCTTAAGCATATGTAGTCTTCAATGATTTCAATGTGGTTTGAATTTGATCGAATTCTCCATTGAAGTGAATGGAAATTTCGATTCAATCCTGGAATATTCGATTTAAATCAATTTACAATCTCCAGCCCTAGTGATAAGGTAATTTGTTAATGGCATTTAATACGCTACAATTTTAACCTTTTAAATATTACCGTTTCTTTGGCCCGCCTGTATAACAAGTTGTACAACAGAATTAATGCTAACTTGTTATATTACAATATTTTGCAATATAGTGTAAACGCACCTTTATCATACCTAGCCTGATTCACGAGTGTTTCTAAAATTAAATTTCTATTCTAGAAAATTAAATTTACAATTATCACACTTCAGTTTACAATGAAATGGGCATGCAAAGTGATATTGATGAGGTACTGTATATCTCTAAAAAGGCACGTCGTAAACATACATGTACATGTACTGCATATAGTGTATACTCGTGTTGGCTAACTTTGGAAACATACATGTACATGTACATGTACTGCATATAGTGTATACTCGTGTTGGCTAACTTTGGAAACATACATGTACATGTACTGCATATAGTGTATACTCGTGTTGGCTAACTTTGGCGGTAGCCGGAGCGGTCAAATGTCCATGTCAAAATGGACGCACTTCACCTTGTTGCTTCCCATTTAGGCCCCAAGGGAGGGTGGGGGGGTAACAGCTCCACATGACTCCCTCCTGTCACTGACTTCTGCGTGGCTTCCGTCCTGTAATGATGCTCTTTTTCTCTTGCTGGCATCCCCCTTCCCATTCATTTACCTTACGTTTATTTTTTGGGCCTAGCTCCCCCGTTTGTAGAATTACCCCCAATTTCTACCCTTGGTCCATCAACGACCTCTCTTTGTCAGACGCTAACTCCGATGATTACAACAATTAAAGCTGTCATGCTGAACTTTATATGCAAGTCCCAAAATGTGTTGTCTTGTTTTTGGACGCACTTTATAAGGAGGGCTTGGAGCACGAAAAGATCTGGTTAAAATTGCAGAGGACGCTGCTGGCCAGGTGCAATGGGGCAGCAAATTTGCATTTTTGGGGCTAGCGACCCTACATCATGCTACGCTAATAACAACGAAAATAATATTTGATAACAAATAATACCCGAAAAAAACTTTTTGGAGCATGAAATGTATCAGCGTTTCTTTTCAGTGACGTGCTTTTCACTTACTTTCAGCTTTAGACTAAATGCTGATAATATTAAAAAGCCTTTGACATCTACATTTTATCGCACTTACAGGGGTCCCCACAGCATTAGTAACAAAACACCCTGACCTTCCAAGGTTTCTCAGGTTACAAATTTATTTTCCCCTGGCCATTGATTAGGACGTTAATTATTGAATTTGTATAATAAAGGAATTCACAAAACATCAAAGTATGAGTACATATTTGGAGTTTTAAATTAGATTTTATTTTAATTTGGAAAATTTCGAAATTTTCATAACGATCGAAGTCAAATAGAGGAACCAAACTGCCAAATTGGGGTTTTCTTTCATTGCGCAAAGGGCAACATCACCTAAAAACCACAGTACACGCCATAATCGATATATGAAATACCTTCTGAATTGAAATTTTAATTAAAAGTTAGGACATCCCCTGACGTTTTGAAAAAATTTCAAAATTCCTCTGACTTTCCCAGTCGGTTACAAATCCCAGGTTTCCAAAGATTTGTTGGTTTTGTGGTAACCGTGTATTTTTATCAAGGAACACTGGCTCAATTTTAACATTACATGTGTCTGTTTATTACGATCTAAATTTAAGGGTTCTTAATTTGTTATCTGAAATTTCTTAATTGTCATGTACACTTACATGTACGAGCAAAAAATTCGGGCCACCTGCATGTATTGCCCACAAATGTGCTTTTTTCACATCAACAAAATGTCCTATTTAAACTCTGAAAAGTGTGTTATTTAGAGACTTTATTCGTCCTTAAAGAGTGTTTAAATTTAATGATATTGGTTTTGCATAACTGGGGTGCAATCCCTTGGAATCAAGGGCACATGTATTGGCATT